>VBVQ01003570.1:0-18165 GCA_011636635.1 Tetramorium simillimum
GAATGGGATCTGGGGTGGGCGGGGGTGGCGGAAGATCCTGGGGCGCTGGATCTGTCTCGTCCGCACCCAACTGGCCTGAATGGTTTGGCGGCGTTGGTGTCGAACGTTGGCTCGGTAGAGGACTATCCGATCGACTTCCGCTCCTGTTCAGCAAATGCGGCGGTATGGAACCTGAAACAGCAAGCATAAAGTAAGTATAAAAGTAATTACTTTTTTCTCATTTTTTAAAGATACTTACTCAAATACGATTATTGCAAGCAATGATAATTAACATAATTAACGTACCGTTCATGGAAGGAGACATGGTTTCGCCTGGTGGTGGTGGTGGCGGCGGCAGAGTGTCCCTGCCGGTGCTCATGGATCTTCCCCTGGTGGGAGTATTGTTGGCAGATGCTACCGTGGGCGTAGAGTTGCTGGAAGCGTTACTCGGCGGAGCCGGTGGCGGCTGCGATGGCCGCGATCTGCCGCCCCGACTCGGGGTACTTTGACCGCCGGGACTCTGGTACGTTTCGCTACCGGGCGGTGCCTGACCCGAGGCATAATGTGAACCGTATGGATTCTCGTCGTAGCCCTGAGTCATATAGTTTGTTCCTCTGCAGCAAAAGAAAATCATTAATTACATGTAAAAACATAAACTTGTAGATTTTACAGTATGGAAGAATTTAGTATTGAAGTCCTTAGTATTAAAAAAGTAAAATAGAAGCGAATTATATATAAAAAGTATTCTGAATTCTCGATTTGAGATTGAATTAGTTTACTATTCTTTGTCTATCAACTATTATTATTTTTTTTACATCAATCATATTATTATTAGCTACATCGTCGCGATATTTCCACCTGTAATGATCGGAAGACGGCGGGCTATAGAGGTGTTGATCTTCTGGGGGGTAGCTTCGTCGCAGTTCGATGCTATTGGGCCTGGGTGGCCTAGGATCCGTCATCACCATTCCCAGTAAGGCATCATCAGGCTGCACATTGTGTGGTGCCCTGTACTGCACTGCCTGCGTTGGCATGATATACTCGCCATGGCCGACGGCTAATTGCCGTTGTCGTTCCCTCGTATTATGCGGTTGTCTTACACGCTTCTTATGCCTGCCGCCACCTCCGCCGCCACCCTCATTCCGAGGCCTGTGCGGCTGTTTTGTGAGAGAAATAGCAATTTAAAATGCATAACGCAAAGAAGACAATGAACAAGGTGCATCGCATGTAAGTCAAGCACAATCGGTTTAATTAATCGAAAACATTCTGACCATTGATCCAGCGATTGGGAACATTGTTTGAATGAATTTGTTGTAATTGGAGAAGGAAAAAAATATTAAAAAAGATATCTTAAAGTTCTTTAAAAGCAATTGTTTCTATTGTTTCTAAGATAGTAAATTAAAATTTACTGGATCAATAGTTAAGTGAAATATGAATGTATATGTGTAGAAAATAAAAGTTAAGCAGTGGAATTACCATTTTTGAATTCCGCAATAACAATCTATTAATATAATGAGAAAAAAATATTATTCTTCCTGCTCATGACATTACTTTTATTTTCTACGCGACAGATGTGGCAAAGTGAAGATGATCCTGAAATGGATCATGAAATGGACGATGAGACGATCGAAATCGTGAGGGTACCGGTATCTGAATGTCGGTGGCGAAGATGAATGTCGGTGAATGATGAACGCAATCTATAAAATACATTCAAAACTTGCATGAAAATTGCAAAGAACGGCATTACATAAGTGATCCACAAAGTGACAAGACGGTAGGTGTGAGAAATTTGTTCCGAATATTAAGAAACACAACTCAGTTTACGGAAAGGGTAAAAAGGGATTTCGAGTCAAGATCAGGCTTTGCGTAGATGGAATTTTTGCGCTCTTCCTTCTCGATCTCGCCATCGAGAAAGTCGATAAACTTACAAAGAAGTCTACTCGCATTCGATCTACGCAAAGTACCTATATTGCCACTGAGAAAACACGTGGCTATTAGCACAACTACAGAACTTCGAGAAAGCGAGCATCTAGCGTCAATTTCTATATCAGCGCGCAAAAAGGTCAGTTAATGAAAGAAAAAAATTACAGAGAGGGTGATTATGCGATGAGAGTGAAGTGGCTGGTGACGATCGATCGATATTCATTGAGATACTATTGGATTTGGTTTTGTAAGAGGGATAAGAGAGATTTAAAAAGAAACTACAAAGATCCAAACCATCGACTTGCCTCTCTGAACGGTTCGGCATATTCAGACTCGCTCTATAACGAAGGGGACAGTAATTCAGTAGTTAGAATTCGTAGCATTAGATACGTTAAATACTCATAAGAAACTAATTTGGTCTACGAATTCGCGCATCTCGACAATTTTGACGATCAAAGAATTAGACTTGATTAATTCGTAGTCGATTAGGTTCAAACTATGATAATACAGATATTATAAATAATACGACATTAAAATTATCGAGGTGTGGTTCCGAATGTATTCTCCTATGTAGGATTCTTACCTTCTTCCCTCGATCGTGTAATTTCTTCTCCGTGTCTTTGAGCATTTCCTGACTCCACAAATCGAAGAAGTAATTTGGGTCGGTGTAGAACTTCAAGCCATCCTTGCCATCCTCTCTGAAATCCAGATTAATAATTACCATCCCAATCACTTTCAAATTAAACTAAATAGAATTGTGGGTGATGTAAATTGACTAATGCTGCTAATTACCTGTAAATATTAAGCTTATCTAGAGGCGGCGGCGTGTCGCACTGCTGATACGTTTCCAGCATCGCCGTCGGCATGGTGTCCCTGGAGACGACTTGTTGGTCGAATACTACCGAACTTTTGAATGCTTTCCTCATGTGTATATCTTGCAACGAAACTGCAGAAAAAAATGGAGAGATTATTTAGGTCTTCATCTAATTTTCTACAATTTTATGATCTTTCTCATTTCAATTATTTCGTATCACGATTTACTGCGCAAATTAAAACATATCTCGCTCAAATGGAAGCATATCTCACGTACCTTCCTCGACATTACTGTCCAATTGAGTGACTTTAACGGCCAAACGATCTATCCTAGCCTGCAGGGAATTCGCTCGATCGCTCAATCCGTGCGCTTCCCTCGCTAGCTCGCCGAATAGATCCTCGGCGTGCCTTGATAGGCTAGAGAGTTGCCGGATAGTGTTGGCCAGTGTGCCATTAGTAGCTGCTTCGAGTTCTGATGGCAGTGGGAAGTCCTCAGGGATAGTGCCGCGTGCCACATGCACGGGTTCCACCAATCGTTTCGGAAGTGGCATCTTCGGTTCGTCAACTGCTTGTTTCTTTTAGCTCTTCTTCACGGTAACTCGTTTACCGCTCTTTCGAGACCTGAAACCAGAAAAATAATCAGAACCATCATTAAATTATTCTTTCGGAGGTGTTTAACGTGCCAATAGTCAAACTAGCATTCACTGGCTATTATGACACTTAATTTTCTCTGTCCTTTTCTTGTTTTTCTTGATCTTTATTATTCCATTTATTGAGTCTTCTTTCATGACACTTTTCCTATTGTCTTAAAATATCTTCATAATATTTTCAACGAGAACCATTATTAGATTTTTGGGTGAATTTCCGAAAACCACCTATGCGTAATTTATGTAATTTTTGATAAAATGGGTTCCTTTTATATTTATAAGAAATATCTGAGAAGGATTTTTACCGACTCAGAAGTTAAATGATATTTCAAACAATTTTTTATTTTTGTATATATTATTTTTTCAAAAGCGTTTATGATTTAGATCAAATTTTGTAAATAGATTTCTTTTACTTAAAAAAGATATATTTTAGAATAATTTATTGTAATTCAAAAGTTAAGCAATTTTTCAAAAATTTTTTCACTTTTTTGTGTCTTCCATTCCACTTTTCTCTGCCTACCCGCCTCCTGCTTCGGGGTGAAGCTTGATTCATGATTGTACGGTTCCACATGGGTTTGCACTTTTCCACGCGAAGCTACTTCCACTCCACCACTTGCGTAAGAGCCTCGCTAATTTTTTCGGTATCTATTTTTAGTATATTGTAGACTCATCCTATATTTAGTAAGGCGAACATTTACTTTATTGGTATGACATATTTCTTAATCTCTACAATGGTCAACTTTAAGAATTAATATCTCTCTTCGCAGAGTAGAGCGACAATTTTAACTATCAGATTCGTATTCTACGCACTAAATTACAAAGTTTTAATGAAATCGATGAAGAGAACTATTCTCCTTCAGTATTATACCAAAAATTATTTAAAAAATCGTTAAATTTTTAAGTCGGCGAAAATCCTTTTTAGATACTTCTTTTTTATATAAAAGGAATCTATTTTACCAAAAATTATGTAATTTATGCGTGGGTTGTTTTCGGAAGGTTATTCGATTTTTTTTTAAGATATATACTTTGAAGATGTGCCACCAGTCAATCTATTAATTCACCGACTATTATGACACTATATTTTTGTATTTTGTCTAAACCCTATTTTTGACTCTTTCTAATATAATTCTTAATAGCCGCAGGGAAGATTAATCTGCACACAATTTTTTGGGCTTAACGAATCTATGGACTCGAGTTCAATTCTGCGGACTTACACAACAAGCAATTATACTCTAAACAATACAAGATATCCTCAGGATGATCCTAAATATATTTCAAATGTTCTCGGATATATGTGAGATATATTTAGAATATGATACAAATAGTATTCAGATATTTTTTTGGGTGTACTAAAAAGATCCTGTTTGGCTACGTGAAGAGTAAATATTTACAGGAAATCTTAACATCCACAATGTATCCCAAAGTGATCCAGAATATGTTATTGGGGTATTACTTCAGGGATTAATTTAGGACTGTTTTAGGAATTAAAATTTTTTCCTAACACATTAAAAATTTTTTAATTAAAATTTAAAATTTTATGTAGCAATGTCAATGTGTAGTAAAATAAAGAATATCATTCTAAAACTTTCTTTAAAAAATAGCCACGTTGCAGGAAAGCGCTTTTTTTTGTGCTCGTAAACTCGCGTAAGTTCCGTTCACGCCGCTAGGAATCGCAAGAACTATACGCTTTCGCGTAAGTAAAATTCATTTGATTTGAATATATGTATAAAAATAAAAAATATGAATAAATAAGCTTTATTGTACAATTTTAGATTAACCCTCGGTTGTTACACTTGGGTCTAGTGGACTCATACATCAACTTGAGGGTAAATATCTTTTACTTATATCGACATTTTTCAAGATTTTTTTTTATATGAAGATAATTAAATTCCAATTTCATAAATATAAAAATATATTCTACAAATCTTGAAGTTTTTTTGTGATTTTTGTTGCTTGGATATAATTGTTACTTCCGAAACAGTAACCATCCAAATCTTGAATTGGGTCTCACTCTTTTTTGATCCTTGTGTTCTCTCTATCTCTCTCATTTGCTCGCGTATACTATTCTTTTTTACCACCTTTAGACTCACTTCTTAAATAAAGGCAAATGCTCGGTTTGTACAGGGTGTCCCAGAATGAATGACCAACTCGAGGGTGTATAATTTGCATCACGCTGGGTAGAAAAGTCTTGAGCCTTATGTCCACGATGCTAGAATTTGGTCCGAGATCTCGGTTCGAGAAACGTGTAGCCAATAAAATTGCCACTTTTCCGTAAAAGCTGCAAGTTGGTTGGCTACAAATTTTTCGGACCGAATTCTAGCATTGTGGACAATCGGCCTTATACCATTTTGCAAATGGCGCAATATTAATCAAACTATTAATTATACAAGATTGTCGAGTAACAAAACGTTTCGCACAGCGAGGCAGCGGGAGGAGTGCTTTAGCGGCAGCGGCGAGTGGGGGCGCGCGGGAAGGTGCGGTGAGGAAAAATGGCAAGTCGTGCGTTGCCATTCCGCCTATACTTGCCGCTGCTATGCCTAATTTCCCCATCCCACTCGCCGCTGCTGTAAGCTACAGTGCTCCTCCCACTGACTCGCTACGCAAAACGTTTTGTTATTCGTCGATCTTTTATAATTAATATTTCGATTAATATTGCGCCAATCGCAAAATGGTATAAGACCTTTCTTCAGCATGATGCAAGCTATGCCTTCAACAGGTTGGACATTCATTTTCCTAGTGAGAAATGATTAGTCAAATCGATGTCGAATCGACATTGAATGGATGTCTTTTGCATCGAAAAGGCATCAATTCGACGTCAAATCGATGTATTTTCGATCATCATTTTTCACTGTGTCGGGACACTATATACACAGAGTAAGTCACCTAATTTGACGATCTTAAATAAATCATAAAATACTTGCTACATGAAAAAATTGTTCAAATAAAAGTTGTATAGTATCAAAGAGGATATGTAGTACAAAAATTTTTTTTTACCTTGCTTTTTTTATCAAGATTTCAAGGTCATCTTCCGTTTTTTAAACAAAATGCCCAACATTTTTTTTCAAATTTCGATAGAGTATCTAGCGCTGAATAAAAAATATTAAAGTAGAATTATCGAAAAATCAATAGTTCACAAGATATTTTATACTTAATTATTTTATACTTAATTCTGAGACATATTTTGATATAAAATATAAAATATCTCGTTAACTATTGATTTTTTGGCAATTGTATCTTAATACTTTTATGCACAGAATAATGACATGAATCAGTTAGTATAAAGAAAACATAGTTACTAAAAAAAATCATGTAATTTGCAATATGCAACTACATATCTTTTCTGAAAAGCAACCATGTGTTTTCTTTACATCACTTGATTCATCTCATTATAAGGTGACCTTCACGTGATCTTCAAACGACTATCCAATATCTTCTAAATTTTTTTGCAATTACGCGTTGCGACAAACACTCGTGCATATAACAGTACACACGGATTACGCAATTGCGGACTGTCACAAGTGATAACGAATATCTTATCGTACGTTATGGCTGCCTTCCATTGGTAAGGTGATCACATTGATAAGGTAGCCATACTTTTTCCGGTCGCGGCCTATGAGTAATATAATCGTGATTTTTATTATTTCGAAATATTGCTAGCAATGAGTAATACCATTAATTCGCCATTAAATTACGTCGCGATTACGCTCTCAGAACAAGTGAAATTTGAAGGCTACATTTTTAATTAAATTTTCATCGATTGTCTCGATTAAAGAGTTAAAGACCTATTTTTTTAATAAGTATAATAATTATTACGTCGAATTACATTATGAATTTAAGGATTTATTTCATTTATGTCATATAATAATTATTTCGTAATCGTTTTTAGTTTATAGCGTTTTCGACCTTGTAAAATTAAAGCGAGCTTACGAGCTCTACTTTCAGAATAACGAAGCAATGTAGTAAGCAATGCTGACATAATGGCCATCAATAAACATGATTTGAATCATCTACTAAGGTGGAGAATATAACTATGACTAAACGTGATGATTTCGACGATGATAACAACGAAGTTACGTCAAACATGCGTTAAATATACCTGCTGTTATACCTCCTAATTAATTAGTAATTTGCTGCCGTAAAATGTTCGAATGGAGTTGGCCCGCCGGATGTTGCACCTGCAAGGAGAATTGTAAAAAACCTCCAACATGGCTAATAATATCTCTTTGAAAATAGCCACATAGAAAGCATGACCCACTCATTTGTCGCAACTTATTATTAATTTCTGTCAAACTTTATTTTACTTTATGAATATGGAAGAAATTATGACGTTCTTAATATTACAAAATTACGCATCTGAAGTTAATAGCCTCTATTCATAACAGTAATTGTTTATAAAAATCGGCATTGTTCTGAAATTCCATCAATTAAATATAATAATTTATAAAAGCTAGCTATTCATAACATTTAAAATTTTGTTATATTTATAAATCTCATAAAATAAGTGAAATATTAAAGATATTAATCCCACTGTTGAGAGAGATCTTTAGGCAAAGAGTGGGGCCAAGTGCCCATAGATATTTAGTCTGATTATATGTCTCTCGATAATGGCCGATTTCTTTGCGACAGATGAAAGCTTTTGTCGAGTTGATGGCAACGGTGAAACACTCAAGTTGGTCAAGAATCTACTATATCATTGTTATAATTGTCCCATCTGTCCTCAATTCGTCTCAACTCGGCCAAAAGATTATGTGACTAAAAGATACGTTCCAACTTAAAATGAAGAAGTTACAACTCGAATAAATTCAGATGTTTTTGTTTGCGTATTGCTTTCTTAACTCAAATTCGATTATTAGGTTTTGACTTCATATAAGGTTTTCTTGGTATCTCTTGGTTTTGGTACATTTGGAGAAATTTATTTGCTCCAGAGTCAAACGTTGCACTAACTTGAATGTTGCATCGTTAAGGCCCTCACACATAAAAGTCCGTAAGGACGGAAATATAACAGTAAGGAAATTGATCAAGCTCAATCCACAGTATTTAGCAGTACAGAGGTTACGGAGAAAATTTGCCTATAAATTGACTGTGGACTTAATATCTCTAATATTTTACTTATCTTGTAAAATTTATAATATAACAATTTATAATATAACAATTTTAAATTTTATGGATTATTATTTAATTTGCCTTATAAAAGAGTGCGGTCTAATTTAATCTGATTTTACTTCCTCGAAAATAGCTAATTTCTTTGTGTTAGATGAAAACCTGTATCGAACTGATTCTAAAGGCCATCACACATAAAATTCTGTAAGGCCGTAAAACATAACAGTAAGGAAATCGACCAATTTCAATCCAGTATTTGGCAGTAGAGAGGTTACGGAGAGCCAAATATTAGATTGGGATTGGCCGATTTTCTTATTGTTACGTTTTACGTCTTTACAGAATTTTATATGTGATGGCCTCTAGAATCAGTTCGATACAAGTTTTCATCTAACACAAAGAAATCAGTTATTTTCGAGGGAGTAAAATCAGGTTAAATTAGACCGCACTTTTTCATAGGGCAAATCAAATAATAATTCATAAAATTTAAAATTGTTATATTATTTATAAATTTTACAAGATAAGTAAGATATTATAGATATTAAGTTTATGGCCAATTTGTAGGTAAATTTTGGAACAGCTCGATTAATCTTTAAGTCACAAGATCTTTAGCTCTATCATGCCAGTGTATCTGTATTTTATTAGGCTCTCATGCAGTCGAACAGTCATTTAGTCGGCGAACATAAATCAGATAGAGTCTTAATAATTAATTAATGATTCATTTTGCGGCCGTTGAATCAAGAGAGTTACATAACACAAAATTGAAAAAATCCGTGCTAACGCGACGGGCTAGTATTGAAGGGGTCCCGGGTTCAAATCCCGGTGGCTCATCGGCCCGTATATAAAATAGAGATTCAGTCTCTGTGATTTACCATCCGTTGTTTGTGCGTTTCAGGAGATTCAGTCTCTGCCAAAAATTACTATCTTCTGCCGCTCATGTCACTTCAGGTGCTCGAGCGGACCCATTTGATTCGCTTACGTATTTTATGATTTGCTTGCGAGTTTTAATCCTCTTGTATTTAATTCTCTTATCGTTTGTGCTATTTGACCGTATTGAGTCCCGTCAGAAATCAGATGCCAGTTTAACCCGAAGAAGAAGAAGAGTAGAGTTAGTATCGTATTTCGATTTAGGACGCGGATGCCATTAACAAGAAGAAGAAGAAGAATAAGATCAAGTAGAGTTAGTTAGGCTAATATGACAAATAATGTGCGTACGAAAACAACTATCAATAGAATTTTGTAAAAAGTGAGATATAATTATATTACCACATAAAAATAATAAGTTATTAAATTAGCTACCCAGTGAGAAATCGTTGGTCAAATTGATGTCGAATTGATATCGATTCGATGTTTTTTCCATCATCATTTCTTACTGGATAATGATTTCTCCGCATATCAATTCACTATCGCAACGTATCGGTGTGTGCATTTAAAATGCTTCCCGCTCGTTCGCTAATGCAAGCTAATGCTTGTGGCATTCGGATAAGTATCGGGCTGTTAAACTTAAGCATATGTGTTAACAGAAATCGAGTGCAATACGAAATTCTCGCGTGTGTCTCGTTGTAAATGAAATCGCAGCTGCATGCAGTAGGCATAAGGTAGGCAATAGTTTGAGGCTGAAAGATCACTACTACACCGTAGGATGTACGGATTATGAGTATATTCGCTTTGTTGTTACTACTAGTACCATTACTCGACGAGTAAAGATCGGCTAAAAATTTACGTTCTCCTCGCAATGTGTTTGTCGATCGTCCACGTTGTAACTAATTCAGAGTTGCATTTAATCGCGACTGTATCTGCAGTGACGCTAATGATATCGCGATACCGTAAGTCACTCGAAATATTGAATAAAATTCCATATAAACTATCGCACAAGATTTCGAAATAAATAATGTTTCGATAAGATTTTCATTGCGGATTTTATCTCTATTTTAAAATTTATTCGTAAATTAATAAATATATTTAGAGTGTAAAGATCAAGAGTTTTTTCAGTATACAGAGTATAATCCATTTTTTTCATTAAAGAACCGTATATGAAGAAATAATTTCTTAGAAGAATTATCCGTGACTCACTATGGTCAAGTGAATTCTTACAATTTAATACAGATATGTCCAAATAAGGATTGTCCAATAGCTTCTAATAAAATGGACCGAATTGCTCAATCTGTTTTAAATTTGCTAGACAGTGATAAACGACAAGTGACAATGACTGAGACGGCTGTGCTGATTTCACCGATTATTCATGCTTGTTTGTGGTTGCATCCTGGTACACACGTGCGGCTGTTAGAGCAGAAAATGCATATGTCGACCATATGAGCACGCGTAAAACAAGTTCGTGTACATACGCAAGAAACACAAGGTCATTACTCCCTGCACACAAATCGATGTAATATTCTGTGACTTTGACAGATATCTTTTTGAGATTATCATGTGCTTTATTCTCGCTTGTCTTGTGCATGAGAGAGAATTTATTCTTTAATTTACAAAATTATCTTTCCCTTTTTTTTCAAGAATCTCCTTAGACGTGATAATATTTAACATTTAAAAATATATAAATTTTTAATAATTTTTAAAAATATATAATATTGTGTTATGAAACAAATGTAAATCATTACTATAAATAAAAATTAATATGAATAATCGGCTTTTTATATTATGTTTCGTATATATATAATAATTTACTTTTATTCTCATTATTTTCTATCTTTATTTCACGCTGTTATTTCCATCGTCACTTCATAAAATCTTGCGCGGTGTTAAAAAATCTGTGAGAAATCTGCGTTTACATTTTAGTCGTTCAGTATTTACCACATACCAACACGTTAAAACTAAGATGATATCAATCGATCAAACGCAATTCGACTTAAGCATTCGTCATCGAGAACAAAGAGTTTATGCTAATATTGTGACGTGAGCGTTTTTGCAATTGCGAGACACATATGTATTTTATCTTTTATCCGCGAAATGTCATTTCTCGTTTCTTGAAATTATATAAAACTGTAATGTTTTAACGAAATGCAAAGCTCGTTCCTTTACTAATATGAAATACAAAACTATAGATATACTAATATAAAATACAAAAAATTGTTTAATAGATTTAATTAAAGTACTCTATGTATTATTTTGTAATCATCTCTTTAGAAATTTATTTTGATGTATTCGATAATTTAAAAACCGTACATCCTGTTTTGTTATTTATAAAATAATTTCCATTGAACGTGGGCGAATTATTAACCACGTGCAGCTAATTAAAGCGTGAGAAGTTCAGCTAGAAGAGACGACATGAGAAGGAGAAAGAGAGAGGGTTCGTATTCGGGTCACTGATAAGGGAAGGATATGAGTCGTTGAGATCACTAAAATGACAGGTTGAATAAATTATATCGACATTTATGCGTTACACGAGCAACGTGCTGAAAAGCTACGACGCTGCTCTCCGAGATTGTCTGGCCGAGAGATATTTATATCCCGCTTACTGAGAGTAGATATCATCACCATTTTGTATTTTGTATTCGCCACGGAACTGATGGAGTTGCACTGATCGACAAAACTTATTTTGCGTTACATTAAATAAAAATATTCATACTTTCGTGTCGCATTACGTTTCGTTACAACTTTTATAGCAAATATATAGTAATTTATCTACAAATACTCGCAATGTTTAGTGTATTATTTTTTTCCTGGAAACTAGATCCATATCAAAATGGACTAGCACAATTTTTTATTAAGGAATATATAGAGTTATTTCTCTTGCACTTCAAATTAAGATGAACTAGGCATGAAATAGTGTTCGAATTAATGCATCACAAAGAAACTTAAGGTAACACCAAGGTGGGCACCATGGAAAATATTGTCATTTCTCATTAGCGGCATTGTATCGTTTGAGAAAAAAAGATGTTAGCTATAGGCTATAACTTCCATACTGTTTTCATCCGTTTTCTTTATAGTTTTAATCTGTCAAACTATTATTTAATTCTCATGGAAACGATTCCTCGATCTTCGATATCATGGTTTTCAAAATTTCTTTATTCCATGATTTGCCAATTTGTTAACAAATTTTTAGATCCTTCGATGACAATTTTATTTTTGTGAATCTCTTCTATTACAAAAAAATTTATATAAAATATAAAAAAATATAAGGCATAATTAAATTTATTTTTGATATAAGATAGATCTTTTATTCTATAAAAGCTTAAAAAGATTGTCTAAAGATTTATATTAAGTCCACGAAATCTTGACGCGCGCGATCTATAGAACAGAAACAAGACACTTTCGGAAAAACATTTTTTAAACAAAAGTTGCTTGATTTCAAAGGACTATAGTAGTTTTCAAACCACTTGGTGCTGCTAAACGCTCAAACCGCGTGCGCGCGCGTGTGTGTGTGTTGCGTATTTTATGCGATTAGATTTAAGTTTAGAATAATCAATTATAATTTTAGAATAAGTGATTATAAGTATAGATTTGTAAGATATTATGTATTTGAGTGATTTAGCAGCGCTAAATGTTTTGAAAAATACGCATATTGAGCTTTTTTTTTATCGACGTGCACATTTGGCATCTTTTTTATTTTGTTTTAAAAAGATAATGTTTTAAATGATATTACATATTTAGTAGTGTTAAACGCAATAACAGTTCTTTTTTCATGAATGCGTACACTTGGCACCTTTTTTACCTTGTTTATAAAGATAATTTTTTTTACTGTAAAATGTGACACTGAACTTGTCAGGCTACGGGTAGAGAGAAAAGAGCGACCTTAATTTTCCTGGAGGAAAAAAAGTCACCGTATTAAACAGGATTTTCGAAATGCTGACAAACGAAAACCGTGCGAATTGTTACCATTTAATGCAACTTTTTTCCTCTTCTTTTTTCTAAAATTTTCGAATTTTCTACATAATCCCTGCGTTTGTTTTCTCCCAATTTTTCCTACTAAGAACATATACTGTACTAAAAATCTGTACGGGTATATTACGTATATTATACTTAGAGTTTCAATACAGTTTATGCTTCCAATGGAAGAAATTGGGAGAAAACGAACGCAGGCCTTATCAATCAATCAAATGCTGACAAGATAGTGAACTCTCTTAGATTAAAACAATCGCACTTCAAGAAAAAACCCTGAAGAAGATATTTGACTCTCGTCTCAAACCAAATCAGCAGGAACATGTACGGATGATACTTTATATATTATGAACCGATGAGAAGCAGTTAAAAATTTGTCTTGATCTAAATAAGAATCTAGATTAAGAAGTCATAAATCTAAATTAAAGTTTTATAAATATGAAAAATTTATAAAACCTGCAGTCTATGAAATCTAACGTCTATTAAATTATTAGATACAAGTATTTATGCAATTTATGTAAAGATGTATGGATTTAACGATTTACGAAGCGAAATAAATGTTGAAGAATCTCTTAAAGACGTCTGATAAGTATGTACTTCCGGTTGCTCTCTCATGCAATATGTATTTCTGTAAGATATACACGATATCGCTGCGTGTTTGATCGAGAGAATCAAATATCAGAAACCGGTTAGTTAACCTTGTTCTGGCATTAAAAAAATGATTAAAAGTAAAGAGGACGTTAGAGAAACTCGTTCATCGAAGTAATAGCAGTTGCTACTACATTCGCAAATCTCCATATTAGTAATTTATCGTAAAAGTTTTCCGCTACAAAGTATAACAAAGAGCCACCCTAAAATTAGCCTATTTTCGGTACCTCGAATGTCAAGCTGAAATGTATGCTGAATGAAAGTTTATGATATAGATTACTTGTGGAAAAATTTCAAGTTGAGTTCGCTTCTCAATTTTTAGAAATGGGAGGCAAAGGGAGGTAAAATACTGTAATGATATAAAGTGGACTTGGTATAGTTGGTTTTGAAAATGATAAATATTATAAAAAACGATGAAACACGTTTGTTTTTTTTAAAAAGATGTATGCTTTGGAGTGGGAACAGATGGGAGAAAGGGATGATAGGAGGGGGAGGGGGGTGGAAAACTGTAATTGTCGCAATGGGTCGAACGTGGACTCGCTTGAAAGAGCGTTTCGAGTCGATTGCAACTCGAGGTCGTACAGGTCACTATGATTTGTACTCAGATATAGAAAAGTCATAATGAAGTCATAATGAAGACATAATATTTGTTATCCGCTAACGCCGGTGGTAGCGGTTAACTCTTATTAATACTCTTGTTAATAGTACTCAGATTCTATCATCGGGTGGTTGTTTTATTATTTTGAAACTATCTAAATTCAATTAAGCTAAATAAAATGCTGATGGAAAATTTGGATGGGAAATGGGAATTTAACTTGATATAACTTTTTGGAAAAAAGTGACGCGTGTACACGCGTTTGTATGCATGCGTGCATGTATACGTATATGGTAAAAACTGCGTTTGACGGAAAACCGTGATTTAAAGAATATAAAAGCGCTCTTCAAACTAATTATCAGAAGACTAATTATCAGAAGAGGCAAAGAGATCTCGAGAAAAGGAAGAATCAGAAAGAGGACTCAGAGAACAAAAAGCTAGACAGTGGCGCAAAGTATCGAGTAACATTCGTCATGGTGAGTGCGGAGACATCGACCTTAGATGCATCTCGGTCTTATTTGTCACGTGAGTGTGTGTGTGCGCGCGCGCGCGTGTGTGTGAGACGCGTGTGTGCGTGCGTACGTGTGTGTGCGTGCGAGTGTGTGTACGCGCGCGCATGTGCGATTGTATACACAAATGATTTTGCACAGCAGGACAGATGCGAATCTCCGTGGGCAGATTTAATCTTTTTTTTTTCAAATAGAGAGGCAGCTTTGGTATATTAGAGTGATAAATTGGACGAAAACGAAAACAATGATTTTGTAAACGATGCCATCAGGATTACCTTTTTTTCTTTTTAGAACTCGAAAATATTCATCTATGAAATATCTACGTACTGAAAATTTGGAAGCCTCTAAAAGACTGCAGACTCATACCGTATGTAAAGGTCAATGCACTACAGTACTGATACGGAATTAACTTAACTATAGTGTACATTCGTACAATCGCTTCTTCTTCAAATTTTTTTCAAATATGAATCTAGATCTACGCAGCTGTTTCTAATCATGAGAGCTTAATACTCGGAAAAAAGATATTTGCAGAATATCGAGAGTACTGATGTCTTCGTTTTTATAGAATGAAGATCTAGGCACTAAATATCAAATGCGTTTATATACATGACTGTTATATTATTATAATCTGAAAAATTTTTTTCCAATAATCTGCATCTTTCGATAATTAACGTCTAAAGAGAACAATGATTTATTTTTAGAGAAGTATTTCTCCTTCCTGTAAAGAATACGCTCAAATAGCACATTACTGAAAGAATATACTTTGTTACCACATCTGATTTGTTACATCCGTAAACTCCACAATTTCTTCCATTCATGGAAAATAAGATGAAAATTGAATTTAATATTTCATTGAACACGGCTAGTATAATAGTCTATTGTATTGCGGTCTCTCTATAGTAAGGAATGTGTCATAATTTCCGGATGTGACCAAAAAACATGCGATAATCCGGATTATTTAAATTGTTCTAAGAAACATTTGGAACTCGTGTTTCGTCAAAAGCGAACTTATCATGTCAACTAACTAACAGATTAAGAAGTATAGAAAAACAATCCGGATTATCTAAATGACACTTGTGACTCGCGATCCGACGAAACGAAAATATCGATAGAAGGCTGAGAAATTGTAGAATAATCCAACCTTAATCCTAATTACCGAATTATAATTATGCCATTCGGAGAAGGATTACCTTCCCAAAAAGGTCTATAAAAATCGTGGCTCCGCAGAACATATACGCATTTTCCGTTCGCAGTCGAAACCGCGTCACATTTTCATTCAATACAGTTTCTTGTGCCTCTGATGGCGGATTCATCTCCGTTCTGCTTGTATCGACGCTTTGCTCGAATTCACCGACGCTTACACATTACATTACATCTAACTTGTGTGAGGGCCTCCTTGCGCGACCGAACCGAAGATCTTCTGAGCGGAAAACTACAAGGAAGAGCAAATTTCATGGAAGACATCAACCTCTGAAAAAGTCCAAATCATTATTTTTCTTTCCGCCGGTAATCGGAATTCGTGGGTGGATCGCGGAATCATATATAGAATCGCAACATTCTTTTAGTGGCATTGCAAAGAGATGCCCGTGTTGACGAAGAATACGACCGAGAAGTAAATGAAATTCTGGCCAGGTTAGAAGCTTTAGAAGACGCATCGCTAGTCGGTCCCGGAAATCTTCTTTCTCCTCCTCCTGCTAATCTTTTCGGGTATCGGATATTTCCCGATACCCCTCCTCCGACGCATTCATCGCCCTCATATTCTCCGAGTTTGCTGGAGGACGAGTGTGCCCCTTCATACTTTCCAACTCTACCCTCTGAGGAAGATGAAAGTAACCTCGAACTCAAGACTCCTTCGCATCAACCCGACGAACCGGGAAAATCTCAGCAAGAAGACAGGGAGGATGCGAATCACCACACGCGAATAAAACCATACGCCCGTTCGCTCGCACGCACGCACGCACACACGAAACATGCGTTATCATTAAGCCCGCAATACTTTTGAAAATGATAAATTCTAATATTATTTCTATTTTATTCTTAGTAATTGATTACTTTTTATATTCTGTTACGTTTATTTATTTTTGTGCTTGTAATTAATCAATTTTGCTTGGCTAGTCATTAATAAATAATGTAATTAGATTTTAAATAGAAATAACCATTATTTTATTTTAAATTCTGATCTCGTCCATTCCTCCTTTAAGATCACATATGGTCCTGTCCTAAGGTAATAGGACTTAACTTTGACCCGAAACTAAGGACCGACGGTCGCATAGCTCGGTTAAAGAGTCATAGCGACTTGTATGTTGATCTATAACCGAAGCGTCCCGCACGCGATCGACTCGGAACATTCGGTCGAACAGAGTGACTCCGAGATAAAAAAAAACCCGTTCGTCCATTCATATCCGCTTCTTATCTTAACCGTTTTACCCTAATTAAAAACCTCGGATCTGGACGTAACAGATTCACATATAAGCAATAATTCATTGCGACTGATTGATCGTGGTATCGATAAATTAGCGAGAAAACGTGCGCACGCGTTTGTCGAAATCAATATCATTCTTCTTCATAGGGCGTGTACTGATAAGAAATAAAATGACGTGGCATCAGTGTACACAATGAGAGTGACAGGATCGAAACTTGATTAAATTGTTTTTTGTTTCATCATTGAATTCTCTTTCCTGCGATTTGTTTTAAATAATTTGATTACGCTCCTTGTTAATTAGGTTCTTAACAAGATGGTTCCGTAGCATTCATAGATGCTATGATATCGAATAGAACAGAAATATTGGTAAAATTAACAAGAATAAATTTGTTGTGTTCCCCCCTGCCTCTCTCCCTCGTCAAAAGACTTACAACTAGCTATAGTCTAATGTTAATGTCTTTTAAATCTTGACTTGTTTTCATTTATCTTTCAAAGCAATTATTTATCAGTGATTATTAATGGCATTTATTACCGCTGAAGTTTTCATTGCAAATTTTCTTCTACATGAATTCAAGAAGATCAAGATATTATTAACATGCCAACTAGCATAATTCGCGAAATATATATGGGTCATTCCATGTGAAATCGCACCCCCCTCTGCCCAAAATTTGTCGCGGTCTACAGAGTTCTGTTTGG
>VBVQ01003571.1:0-18165 GCA_011636635.1 Tetramorium simillimum
ATATATATGTATATACATATATATATATATATATATATATATATAATATGCGAATAGATTTTTAGAGGGAAACTTTTAGTATTTTATAATAAAAGATTAATGTAGGCAATTTTTTATGGTGGCAAAACTTGTGTGTATACATAAGTCGCTGTTATGGAATCGTATATTCGGGTATAAAGAATGGGTAATATGGCCTACAGAGGAAAAAGTATGCTTGGTAGTATGTAAATCAATTAAAATGAGGTCTTCCATTATTAAAGCAAAAACGTGTGAAAGTATCCTATAACATATATAATCTCGCTATACTTCTCATTCTAAGCAATGATATAGGAGTGTTTCAAAAACTTCATATAAATATATATGAGGTATATATTAATAAATTTATATTACAAAAATGGAACTTTGCATTTATATTCGAGATTTATTATATCTGATCATACTTTATATATCTAATTTGCAATATAAATTTCATTCCCTTTTTTATAATTTGATTTGACTAAATGCTAAATCAATGTTAACGTAAAGCAAAGAAAGATCTCTTGAAACGCATCACAGTTTTTATTAATATCACACGTTATTGTTAATTGAAATGTGTTAAAACATACCATTTATACAAGACAGCATTTAATAAATATTACTTCTGAACAATATTAACGATATAATGTATGTTTCGGGTGGTTCTTATTTTCTATCATTAGCTATTACATTTTACTTAAAAAAAAAAAGGTATGTAACTTCTTTACTTTATTATTTATATTCGATACAACGTACCTCTAGAAGTAGTATTCAAACTATTCCTCGATTAAGTTGGCTGTTTAAACTTTAATCCTGAGTTCGATACTTAGTTATCTAAGAAGTAAAAAAAGACATGTATAAAAACAATAGATTCTATTTACATATCAGAAGAAAAGACTTCTTAGACGTCGTCCCACGCCTTGTCTATCGTACAGGATATTAAATTTGTTTACAAATTGATTTATATTATTACAGCCTTTAGTTATGATACCGAGATACGTCATCAAGCCAAAATCATTACATTGCTGTGAACATAAAAATAAATTAAATTAAAATCATTGATTAGTAGAGCTACATTTTTATAGTATATTCTTTCTAATGCATATAAGTATATACTAACGTTATAAAAGTCAGCCTTAAATTTCGGATTGTTCAGAACAGGCAGTCGATGACTCAAAGAACAAGCCGCTCGAAGTACTTCGTGATTTCCCTTCAATTCTCCACTCTGCACTGCTTGCACATATCTTAGAACAAGTTTCACCCTCGCGTGCAACATTTTAATGGCACTGTGCTGCGCTGTTAAGTGTTCAGCCACTGTGTGTGTGTGTGTGTGTGTGAAATCAGACAGTTTACTTAATTTAATTTATAAGTAATAAATAATGAAGTATATATAAAAGATAGTCAATTTACTTAACAGTTAACTTTGATAATTTGTCAAAAATTATCTAAAGTGGATTATTATATTACCCACCTACTGAGCATTCGCCTTGATCGTTGTTACACATCCTTTGTACATGATCGACTCCAATTCTCTCGGCTTCCTCTGTGGCTAATGTGTAAGTCAATGGAACAAATAACATGGTAGCCTCACCGTTAACTAAATCGATGACCGATTCATACATAGAGACAGATAAGTGCTGCAAATTCCAAATTCAATTATTTTTTTAACACATCCTTTGATGCATTTAAAAAATGGAAAAGAATATTTTCTCACAGAAACATTTCTCAGTCAGAATTTACCTCTGTGTTTTTTGGTCTCGGATCGAGTTTCAATAATACAGGACTTTCATTAATCTCGCAGAGCTGCTTGTGCACTCTAATGTCCTTCTCGGTAGGCATGTCACCGGTGGTGTACCACCCCAAAAAGTCCATTTCACTGAAGACTTGCTTAAACTGCTCCTCCTTTGTATTATAATAATCCCTATCGATTATGACGTCGTCGCCGATGCAGTTGAATAGCAGTTCAAAAGAGTTCATAATTTCTATATTGCGACCCTTCTGCTTGCCAATCAGCGCGCCGTAAACTGAAAGTATTTTGTCGTCAAAAACAGCATAATGCCATTATGCTGTTTATAGATTATTAAGAATAAATTCTTAGTTTATGAATTATCAAGAAAATGATTATTTATCAAGTTTATGATTGAAAAGTCTCCAGAAATACTTTGCGCACTAACGCGTGTCGAATTCACTTTGGAACTACACAGAATTTTAGTATGCAATTTAAGTGACGAGGGCTCGCGTCTTTACCGGGCTCGCCGTTAATTCGCGAGACGATCTTACCTAACTGATCGCTGCCCTCCTGAGCCCTGAGCCTAGTCCAGTGCTCGCTGACGTTCATGATCACCAGCGGATGCAGGCTGATGGAGACGGAGCCGACGGTGCCCGAGGATGCCATGACCTTGACACTCCCGGACACCCTCGGGTTCCTCTCGGAGGTGTCCTCGTCGATCTCCATCGCCGTTTGCTCGCTCGTATTTTCTTCAGGCACGTCGACCTCCATGTCGCTTCCCGGTCGCCGTTCTCGCTCGTTCTACCGTTCTCGTCGCAGGCTTCGTCCTGATCGGAGTTCCCGAGCACGGGGGAGGGACAGAGGAACGGACGACCGTGCCGTGCGTAAACTGATCGACGCGAATTTTTCTAAATCACCGGAGACCGTCTCGTCCGTCGTGCGATAATCAGCGCGATCCAATGCGGACGGCCATTGCGTCGATTCTCACTCGAGGGAAAAAGGTCGCGTCGCGTCGAGAGATAGAGAGATCGATATCTCGAAATGTATCGAAATTTTTTGTAACTTCTCACATGAATATAAATTTTTATATTATAAATGTTTAAGATGTCAATTTGTTTTTGTTTTGTATTTATAGTATTAATTTATTATCTATAATGAAACTTAAATTTAAATTCGAAAATTTACTTAGTTATGACATTTACATGTATTTATTAATACAATTACAACATTAGTATTGTATTTATATTATTTTTAATTTAATATGTCAAATAACTACTACGCGACAAATACTGACAAACTCTATTCTATGTACTTTTTATTCGGAAGTGAATTCTGCGTGTCTCTATACCAAAGTAGTTTTTAATACAAAGCTTTAAATACTTAAAATTCATTAACACATTAATATATATTAAAAAATAAAGTAAAGAAATAAAGTAAAATAAAGTAAAGTTGTAAATATCTGCCATTTAATTTTTTTATTTCATCAATTTCAAGATAAAGGAGCCATGAAATTTTATATTCATTATATCTATACATATATATATTTAATATAATAATGTTGATGAATAAATATATGTACATATATACATCTGATACATTTTTCATAGATCCATTTACTTCATCATTCACTGACCGACACGCAACAGTGGAGTTATCTGTTGTTGATTCTGTAACATACAAGTATAAATTTTAAATTAAAGTAACGTTCAAAATAAACAACAGTTAAAAGATAATATTTAGGCATATGGAATTTTTAATCATTTCTAAAATACATATCTATTAAAATAATTTTATTATATTTAAAAGAGATTTTTATAGGAATAAACTTTTATAATGTTTCAGATTAATTGCTTATCTCTAATTATTCTATTTCTAAATTATGGAAACAAATTAATCCCACAAAACAAAAAGGAAAGATTTTACAAGCAAGTAAACAATATTGCTTACCGTAAAATTGCTCCACCGGCGCATGATCTCTTTCTCCCAAGCCTCCTTATTCTGCCCTCGATCGCGACGTTAATCATTCCGAAGCCAACGCGTTCCGTGTCCGTCGGAACGTGAATCTTCTTCAAGAAACTTTGGATCGTGACAACGGGGGCACAATGCCCTTACGGATACCAGACCCTGAGTCGGTAGCCATGCACGTAAGGATCGCCTTTCTGGAATAGAAATCAGAATGTTAGATGGCGAAGCGGCTTGATCGTTTCCCGCGTGATCACGGCGTGATCAACTTCACGCGTCATATGACGTCGTCATGTTAAATAAATAAAGGTTTTCTTTACCGGTTTAATGAGCCGGAAGGCCTCTCGTTCCGGAGCCGCTGAATTCTGGAAGTGTCTTCTTCTTCTTCTTCGTGTTTATTGGCCCGGAGACGATGACTGTCCCATGCGGCCGTGAATAATTCTGGAAGTGAAATGAGAATGCCGTCAAGATGGCGAAGCGGCTTCGTTTCCCACGCGGGCGCCCAGTGAGAAATGATTGGTCAAATCGATCTCGACGCGACATCGATTCGATATCGATTTGACCAACTCGTTTCCACTGGGGTGCGATGCCTGCAATATTCGAATATATATTTGTCACTTTGTCGTGATTATTCGCTCGCTACCGTTTCGATCGTATAAGCCTTGTGAAATGCGCATTTTAACTGCGCGTTACGATGCGAATGTTCAATCAATATTATACGATAATTAAGTATTATTACAAAGAATAACTGCAAGGTTGATATGGAATTAAATTTTAATATTGCATGTATAGTAGACAGTACGCGAACTCATTTCGAACGTAAAAATATTTTATTTTTACGTTCGTAATGAGTTTATGATAAAATTATATTGTTAATAAATATCTCAATCGGTTGTTTTATTTGTTTCTGCACGTCGGTTATTTACATTTTATGTTTCCAACTTAATATTTTAAACTTTAATTTCTTATAAATTACACTTTTTTTTTAATAAACTACGTATTAATAAAATTCGCGAGACATCCACAACAAGATATCTACGCAAGACATGCGTAGATATATAGCGTACAAACACCAAAAAGTGATTTATCAACATTGTCAAAAAGTGGATATGAAAAAGCACGGCGACACACAATGCACGGAGGCGATTTATCGACAGGGAATGTGGCTACGTAGTTCTACATCCACGTTTGGCGCAGATGCTAGGCGAACGATCGGTCCCACGAAAAAAGGCCGAGATGGCCGCTCTCAAGTTTCTCTCTGGTTTAACTAATAAATTGTGAAATCGGGCCTAAATATTTCTGAGTTTAACTGGAGGCTCCAATATAGCGATTATCTACTCCCCCCCCCCTTCCGACCGCTGTCAAGGTCACACGTCGTGATTTTAACTTCCCTCTCGTCATTTTATCCCTCCACGGTAAATAGCGCCCTTAATTCCGGGAACAGACGTCAGGGGCGCGCCAGGCGCCGGAAGTTCGTACCTTCAAGGGCGTGCACAACGTGCAGGTGCAGGCGATCCACGTTTCGGCTGCAAAGTTGCCCGGGTCGGCGTGTCACCACTGATCACTGCGTGTCGCGTTTAAAGGGCAGGGGCAAGCGAACTGCCTCGTCACGGGAATAACGTCCGGTGCGTGTACAGTACGTATATGTATGCATAATGGCGAGCTACGCTTCTTCCCACCTGGCGAGCGAGGCCAAGTGAGAGGATTCGCGTCTGGTCCAACCGCGACGCGGGAAATTGCGACGCCTCGTCGCCCTGAGTAAACGAGGGGCAGACCGTGTACGCTTCGCAGCGTGTACATACGCGAGGGGTGGTTAATCGCTCGTTCGAGGCCGTGTGAAATTTCCAATTGGACCTGAGGTTTCCCCCTCGTCGACGGGAACCGTCGCGGTTAGTCCCTGCCCGGCGGCAGGAAACCCCAGCCGGTCCTTTTATCGAGTAAGTAAACTCGAAAGCGAGCTATTTACGAGTTGCGTTTCTAGGTTGGACGGGCGAACGCGCGTTGGGAAAGCGCGCGGTTGACCGCGGAGATCGGCGAGATCGGCTACAGGCATCCTAGGACGAGATACGCACGTGCGAGGACTCGAAAATTGCCTGCGACGCCTCCTCGGACCCCCGATGATCGCCACGGTGTGACTTCATGGTGCGAACTGTTACGGCTGCATTTCGAGATTCGTAGAGCGGGTTGAGATTAGATCGTTGAAATTAGATCAGGTGATGTGAGAGGCTACGTGAAATTATCGGTGTTCCTAACGCGCACGCCGGAAGGTATCTGTCGCATTAGAGCCACGAATATTCCAGAATGATGGAGAAACTCGTCAGAGTGCCGCAACTGAGGCATCTACTCGGGGAGTTTCCCGGGAATATGAAGTTCTGTTTCGCTTACGGATCAGGTGCGTTCAAACAGATTAACAATGACGGCGATAACATGCTGGATCTTATATTCGTCGTGCGCAATGCCAACAAGTGGCACGCGGAGAATTTGATGAGAAATCCCAAGCACTACGCTCAACCGTTGAGATTTCTCGGCTCCAAGGCGATCACCAATGTCCAGGAGAGGTCGGGTGCTAAGATATTTTACAACACACTGGTGAGAGCGAGCCAGGGGGACCAGCTTATCAAGTACGGAGTAATCTCCGAAGTTTCGTTAGTGGAAGATCTGCTGGATTGGAACGATCTGTATTTAGCGGGCAGACTGCATAAGCCGGTTAAGGTACTGGTGGAGCCAGGCGAGAGTTCTCAATTGCGCACCGCTCTGGTGCAGAACTTACACTCGGCCGTGCATGCAGCCCTGCTGCTGCTTCCCGAGCATTTCACGGAGATTGACTTTTTCAAAAGAGTCACCAGTCTGTCTTACCACGGCGATTTTCGAATGATCTTCGGCGAGAATAGAGACAAAATCAGCAACATCGTGTTGCCGCAACTACATCATTTCAAGCAGTTGTACGAACCGATCTTGAAGCATTTCGAAAATTACGTAGATATCCCGCAGTCCAATGACATGGCTGTCAAGTGTCATCAGGACACCAGCCCGGCGACTAGAGTCCATCATTTGAATCATTTGCCCAGAACACCCCAGGTTAAATTAGTCAGGGCTTGGTCACACGGTCCCAGATCGAAAGACACGGAAGATTGCTTGCGCGCGATCGCACACGATCCGGAGTGTTGCGAGATATTGGAGCAGTGCTTGAAAGAGATCGTTTGGAGGTCCAGCGTGACGCAAAGCCTAAAGGGGATCGTAACTGCGGGACTCGTAAAGTCCGTCAAATACAGCGGCGCCAAGATAATTAAGATGTTGCAATCCAATTCACTACCTAAACCTGATCCGGATAAAATCAATAAAATTGTTGAGACTGTTGTAAAGAAGACAGAACCTAAGAACGCTGAGAAGCGCGTCGAGTAGTTACCGAGTATTATTATATTCTTTATTAGAAGAAGCTATTTCAATCCTAATATTTGTATATATACAGATATTTGTAAATTCTTATACGAAGCCTGTATCACAAATAAAGTGGATAGTTGTGTTCAACAATGTAATATTGCATTTATAGATATTATTTGATGCCTTCGATTTGTGGTATACGCTCGTAAAACAGCAAAGCTATCTCTTTCTTTTTTCTTGAAAAAGCGTTCAATTGAGATAAATTGAAACGTTGTTTGCTAAAATATAACGTCCGATGTCGTGAGATATAATTATCAATAATTAATTATCAAGAGCTATATATAGTTACATATAGTTATTTATATGTACTTGTCATTAAAGACTTATAATTTTTTGTTTTGTTGTGCTTTCAGTATATAACTAGAGTATGACAGCGATGAATTCCGATTCCGAGAGTCAGGATAGCGACGACGGACGGCGATTTCGTTTCGAGGCTACGCGCAAGGATGCGGTCGCCCTTGTGGACACCACGGATCGAACGAAACTGCCTAGGAAGAAGCACAAATCATCAAATCATAACGACAGTTATCGAGACAGGAAGGAACGATCTAAATATGAGAGCAGTAGCAAGGCGGATGACAAGGACTTCGGACACTCTACCAAGCATTCGAAATATGAATCGAGAAACTCGAGACAGGAGGATGGCAAGAATTCGCACAAAGATCACAGTAGGTCTGGATTTGCTGCCAATGACAGAAGCTCTAGAAATTTCAACGGGGGTGACGCGAGGGAGAGATCGCGTGACTCGAAACGGCAATCGGACAAGGATCGGAGCGTCCACCGGGCGCAACGCTCGCGAGAACATTCATACGAGAGGAACCATCACGACGAGCGAGCGTTGAGCGACAAGCACCGAGGACGTTATCACGAGAGACACAAGCACCGTTCTCGCGATAGGAGTCGAGATAGATCTCATCAGTCGAGTAGAATTAAATCGTCGAATGACGATCATCGATCTCGAGAGGATCACGGGAGACACGATTCCTCTAGGAAGATATCGATAAAGGAGAATAGGTCGCAAAATTCAAGAGACTATTCCTCGCCTAAGAACACCGAGCGAGAGCGCAGTCACAGCGAGGCTCGTTCGGCCGAGAATACCAAGAAGGATTCGTCGATGGAGGCTCAAGACTGCAAGGATTTAGATCTATCGCAATTCGACGTCCTGTCGGAGACCGACGAGAACATGTCCGATGATCGGGACTCCGAGAGCCGTGCGTCGTCTCTCGGTAAGAAAAGACACGATTCCGGAACCCGGTCGGAAAGCCGTGCGACAAAGCGCGAGAACGACGACGGAGCCAGCGAGAAAAAACGGCGGGAGGAATCAAAGGTAAAGAGAGGGAGTTATGATCCGGCATCTAGTTCCAGTAATAATAATCCTAGTGCCGTTTCAGATTCCTTACACAGCTCCGCATCGCACGCGACGCTCTTGGTAACGCGAGAGACTCGTATGGACTCTGAGAGAGAAAAGTCTGAATATCGCGAAGAGGAGAGAATGCTTTGCGATATTAACGTCGAACGTTCGAGCTCGGGGGAGAAATATTCGCGTTCTAGTGCTTCTTCGGACGAGACGCGATTATTGGAGAAAAATATGGAACGAAGCACATATGGTCCGATTTTACCACCAGGATTCGTATCTAATACGTCCGGTGATGAACTTAGTTCTAAGACGTCGAATATTCTTGACGAAAATGAAATCAACGATGAGGCCGATGGAAGAAACGTGAATTTCATTGGACCTCGTTTGCTACCTCAATTAAACGATCGTCGAAGTATAGAGCGAGAAGACGCAGCGGATTCTTCTGCGATAGAAGCGAACGCTCTTTTCGGGCCAGCACTGCCACCACATTTGCTACAACGACAACGGGAGAACAATTCGCGAGATAGCATTATCGGCCCAGTGCTACCCGACACTTTGATAACGCGCGAAGAAGATTTGACTGCACATCCGGAATCTGATGATGATTCTGCGATAGGTCCTCTACCTGTGGATCATCCAGCTCTAAGAACTAGCCGCGTACACGAACAATTAGATTTGAGAGCACAAAGAATTAGGGACAAAAAATACTCGGAAGAGGTAAAGAAAATGATTTTTTTCTTTTTCCGTCCACAATACTATTTTATTGTCTAGGTTTTATTGTCTGGATTGATTTCAATTTTCATTTTTTGTTTTGTTTTGATATTATAATCGAATAATATTATCTGTTCAAAATTTCTTATATGCGGGATGGTAGGGAAATCTCAAATGAGGATATTTTATACAAGACAGTTGGTCTATTCAGTGCTTAATAAATTGCTTATATCATAGATTATTAATGTTATCAATGAGAAAGAAAAATATTCGCGTTTCAGATTGATGACGGAAATAAACGCGAGGAATGGATGACTGAACTACCACCTGCTCAAGCTGCTAATCTTGGATTAGGCGCGCGCAAATTCAGACTTCGAGGTGCTCCAGATATGTCAGATAGATCATGTTGGACTGATACACCAGCACAAAAAGCTCAAAAGCAAAAAGACTTGGTAAATATACAAAATGTGCTACTGTACATCTTTGTTTCAAATACGAGGCATTCCATGTTAAAACTTAAAATTTTATATATGTATTAATATTATGCTTGTTGTATTTTGTTTAGGAATCAAAAAGATTCAGAGAATCAGAGGCGAAAGATGTAAATGAATTTCATAAGAAGGAAACAGACAAAAGTAGAAAATCACAACGCGAGAAATCACTATTAGAAATGCATCAAAGTAAAATCGCTAAGAAAAAAAAGGTAACTTTATATTTCTGTTTTTAATAATCTATCAAATTAATTTTTTTTATATATTCACTTTAAACGGTGAATATTCTTTTACTTTACTGCTTTGCACCAGGGATTATATACATCTTATATTTTAGAAAGAGGAAAAAGAAGCGAAACGGACTGGAATATCAACGAGAAGACCATTTGACAGAGACGTAGATTTGCAAGTTAATCGATTTGATCAAGTACAAAAGAAATCTATTCTGATGAAAGCGCAATTACTCGATGATAGATTCTCGCGTGGGCAAATTTAATGAATTCGAATTTTCATGGGATAAAAATATGGTAAACTGTAAATATAATTGCGAATTGTAAAGGATTGTTCTGTATTAAATACATTGATTTGTAAGTTGACTAATTTGATAAGATTTAAAGAAAGATGAAAGTTGCAGTTGCTCGACGATAGATTCTCGCGTAGACAAGTTTAACGAGTTCGAATTTTCTCACGGGGATAAAATTACGGTAATTGTAAATAATTGTTAATTGTGATGGAATTTAGATTCTATATTAAGTACGTACAGAAATTGGCAGAGATATTGAATGATGATTGAACGGTGCCTTAAATTAACAGAATTTTTACTATCTTGACTGATTGTGAGACAATTTTACATTAATGTTTTTGCGCAGAATATGCACATTAGCTTCATTATATTCGTGTTTTTGTAATTGCGATTTTTTTTATAATGTATTTTTTACAAAACTATATGTACTTTACTGTCGGAGTCAACTAACTTTCGTCAAATTAATTTCGATTTTAATTTCAGTTCTTCAGTTATTTTTCCGAAACGAATGTAAATTGTATCGCAAATATTGTGGATTTGATTTTGTACTACGGTTACGGATCCTACGTGTCGTTTTAGAAGAAAAAACTTTTCCAGTCGTATATTTCCTGCACATTGTATTTCGCAATGCGTGCATAAATTGCAATCGAACGAAGATTTTATAAATATTGTGACTCGTGATGTATATAGCATTGTTCTGTATGTGATGCAATGTAATAATAATAATGATTACAGTACATTTCTGTTTGTGTATAAAATAGAAATACCACTCGTTATTTGTTCATTGTATTTTATATCATTAAAAAGTTAAAATATTTAAAGATAAAAAATCATCAAGTGCATGCGTTAGTATGTAAAACTGTTTTTCATCTTAAGATATCTTAATATTATCTTTTAGATAATATTTTTTTTAATACAAAGGAAATTTATATTTAAAAGCGTCTTGATTAAATTTTTGAATTGTTAAAAATTACACAATATTAAAATGTTACGAAAAACTTAAAATGAAACTCAAGTAAAAATGTTGACTGAATTATTAGTATCAATATTTATTGTTGCACATTGCCGATAGATTGTTAAAGAAGGAAGTAAATAAAATGGCGTCATAGTCACGTGGTTTATGCAGCCAATCGAACTATGCCCTTCAGAGACGCATTGAGATCTTTGATTCATTTATTATTAATTCTACTTTGGGGTTCTCTCGATAAAATTTATCAAATTCTTTTGTTTATTTTCAATTTAATTCTAAGATGGTTAAAAAATTATTTATAGTCAAATGTGGCTAAACGATGGACAATTAAAATCCATGTATAATGAAAAGAAAAAAAGAAAACGAATTTAAGCGTTCTCCTGATGAAATTTCTTTCAAATGTCATTTATTTGTAATTTTTCCACAAGACGGTAAGAAAGCAAATTATTTACGGACAAATGCTGTAGATAAATCGTGGAGAATCAAATGCCGTATAAATTCTGCAAAAATTCGCGCTCCGGGGTGCCAACTTCACAGGCCTGGCTCCTACGCACTTCGCGTGCGAGTCCCGAACGACTGACGGCTCGTTTCATCAGTCAGCGATTCTTTTCTGTGCCCGACGGGTGAGACGCGATCCGGTCGGTCGACGCCGCGCCGATTGTCCGTCCCGCCGTGATTCGCCCGCGCCGTCGCCACTCGCCGTCCCGTCCGCTCGCGCGGCGATTCACGAGGAGAGAATTCAGAATGATCGAAGAGTGAGACGCAGCTAACCTCGGAAGCGCGCAACGTACGTACCCCGTCCCTTCCGTCGCTCCGGTCACGCGAGCGATTCGCGAGCGCCCAGGAGGAGCAGCGCATATCCGAGAAGCGTTCCCGGGACGGGCGGCCCGGGTGGGATAACGATATTCGAAGCCGAGAGAGAGAGAGAGAGAGAGAGTGAAACAAAAGAGAAGAGAAGTGAAGTGGAGAGGAGAGGAACCCGTCGAGACAGCATCCTCGTCAATGGCCGGTCGAGGAGCGTTCGCGGCGCCGAGTGACTAATGGTCGCGTGCGGATGAGAGACTCGCGAGCGACCTCGGAGTACGTATCGTCCAAGTCCTCTCGCGGGTCCCGCCCGCGCCGAAATCACCCCAACTGTCCTCCTTGTCGTCGTCGTCGTCGACGTCGACGTCGACACGGTTATCTCTTCGCGATGCGACGCGGCCGATCAGCTGCGGAACCGAGCGGAGCCCGTTGACCCGCCCCTGCACGCGCCGCGCACGACGACATGCGATTCGCACGTATCGTCGTGTTATCAGTCTCCCTTGTTCGAGCGAGAGAGTCGTCAACCGCGGCTCCGTTCCGCGGAAGGTCGTTCCCGTCGACGACAGGTGTCTCCTCCCCCGTTGTCAGTCGCAGGGAGGCCGGAGGTTCCCGTTTCTCGCCTCGCTCCGCGGACGCACGATGGACCGCGAACGGAGGCGGCCGCGCGGGAGGGGTCCATTTATAAGTTGTGGATAACGTCGGCTTTGTCCCCGGGGATCTTTGGAGCGAGCGATCCCCTCGCGTCGTCGTCGGGGCGCCTGACCTGATTCGAAGATCGCCGAGAGAATCTGACAGGCCGCGCGCGTGTTTGTTTACTTTGATTAGATTAGCATTGTGAATCATTGCGTTTAGTGTGCGGGAGGTGTTGCATGGGCTCTATCGTAAGATCCAGCATCTAGAACTGGAGACTTACGTGGAGTCGGAGCGACGGAGTATAGTTTTGGAACGTTTATTGTTCTTTTCCAGAGCGGCTCCGGTCTTTTACAATATGCACTTTCTGCCTGCGTTGGACGTCGCTCTTCACGATATCGATGAGAGTAGCCTGGCGACCGTAGAATGAGCCACTCGAGCGGGATCTCGGAGGGATATTGAAGTTGATGCAAAGGTGGAAGTTTAGACCGATTTCAAAATGCGCCAGTGTTGCTTGAACCACCAAGTCCTGTTGTGGCTTCTGATATTCTACGCTGCGTACAGCAGCGGCGATATTCTAGTGTTTTCCGCAGTGGCGAGACACCAGATCGAAGAGGAATTTCGCGATATGCCTGCCAAGTTCGGAGGTATAATACCACCGGAGGGCATTAAGGTATACGTCGCTTTTTTAAAAATAATAAATTCTAAATGTGTATCTCTTGTGTCTACAATTTCATGTTACATGTCGTTAGGGTATGGTAGTATACGCCGATCCTCCTACTGCGTGCCACAAAATACAGGCTCCGCCAAACAATACCGACTACAATGGTAATTGGATAGTGTTAATACGACGTTATAACTGTAGCTTTGAAATAAAAGTTCGAATGGCGCAGCAAGCTGGATACGATGCTGCTATTATACACAATGTAAACAGCAATGAATTAGGTAAACTAGTCGCGTATTAATGATTGTAACAGTAAACTGCTACTCGTATCAGCGAAGACAATGGGGATGAACGATTATCTTATTCCAGAGCCGATGTCAGCAAAGGATCCCGTAGGAATTTTGATACCATCCGTGTTTGTTAGCGACATTACGGGAGTTGTTATCAAAGAAAATTATTTATACGACCAACTATACTTTGTACTGATTAACGACGATCTGCCGTTCAATATCAATACCCATTTGCTCTTGCCTTTTGCTATTGTTGTTGGGATATGTTTTTTAATTATAATTATTTTTATGGTAAGTCACAGACGCAATGTCAAGATATCGTGTGCGCAATATTTTATCGACTTTAGTACCAATTATTTATTATATATATTGTTCAGATTGTCAGATGCATAAAGGACAGAAGGCGACAACGGAGGCACAGATTACCTAATTCTAGTTTAAAAAAGATTCCTACACACAAGTATACAAAGGGTGATCCGTATGAGACATGTGCCATTTGTTTGGACGATTATGTAGAAGGAGAGAAATTACGAGTTTTACCGTGTGCACACGGTACACATTTTTCTAATAAACTACTTGTAATATTTTGATTTGTAATTTTCGATATAGCAAACAACATTCCTTCAGCCAGAATTTTCTTAAATGTGTTAATTATTAAACTAACACATTTGTGTTGATTACTGTGTGTTAAATTGTTAAATTACTACTATTCGTTTATAATTTCAGCTTATCATTCAAAATGTATTGACCCATGGTTGACAAAAAATCGAAGAGTTTGCCCTGTCTGTAAAAGGAAGGTTTTCGCAGCTGACGAGCAAGTCGTGACCGATGAGAGCGACTCGGATGATGATACAGCACCTCTTATTCGCGACGGCCACCAAGGTGCGGGGATATTTTTCTTTTGCGATCAATGTGTGTCCCTTGCTGTCAACTCGAGGAGAAATATTCTTCCAGGTACGCAAGGAGGAACGTTCGCGCGGCAGAGGGAAAATCCTTTTAACAGAGCTAGAAGATCACAGGCTAGACATGATAGTAGTAATTCTAGCGACAATAGCTCCGATTCTGAGCAGTCCTACGTCACTACCGAGGATGGCGTTAGTACTAGTGCTGGTGAACCATCCAATGTCACCGTTTTTATGGTATCCGACAGTCACAGTATAAATGGTAAGACTAATAAATGACTGACTGTCCTGCGTATATATAATTATGAAAAATGGTTAAAACACGTTCGTTTTACGTTTGATCTACAGGTGAATCACAGGAGTTGGAACATTCGACCAGCAGTACCAATCCGCATACGGTGAGTTTATATGCGGACGCTCAAGAATTTCCAGCACCTGTTGTTCAAATAGCACCGACCCGACGCGGGATCGTGGCAAATTCCATGATGCCGAATTCCGATTATTATGTCGAGACTTCCGATAATGCGTCGGTGATGGCCAGTAATTCCAACAGAAACGATGTTATTACGTAATGGCCTGACATAGCTGTGACTATCATTAAATGTTATGAGTTGTTTGTATCTTGCGGAAAGATCATTTTTATTTTTTTCGCGAAAGATACGTTGATACTATGGTGCGCACGACATAGAAGCGATAGAAGATAATGAAAATGAATATATCCATAATCCAGAAACATAGGTAGTATTTTTAATACATATAAAATTAATTTTTTTCGAATAATGATATTGCGACTTTGCATTGTGACAAATATTCTTTTACACTAAATCTGTCAGAAACTTGGTAAATTATGTAATAATATTATAGTTTCCTTCTTTTTGTGATGAGTATCACATGCAGTGATGTATTATACAAAGAGATTAATAATTCTACATTTTATATATGATTGTCAACACTCTTTGAGATTTGAGAGATATTTTAAATTTGATTCACGTACCTAAAACAAGAACTCATATATAATGAAATGTATATACTAATATATAATTAGTCGATCTTTTTTTTTATTTTCAAGAGCTATGCATTGTATTATTGGTTAATTCCTTGATTTTTAATCCTCAGTCCAAACCGTTTTCAATAAATATGAATATATGTAGGTAAGACTGCAAATTCTAGTTCATCATTTAACGAAATATTATTTTGTATGTGTTAGCTTAGAAACTTTACGTGTGGCCTACTTTGATTTATGCTTTATTTGATTGTGTTTATTTGAAATTGCACGCTATTGTCATTCGATTACCAAAACTTAAGTATGATGTAATATATGCTTAGCTAAATTTATTGCGACCTTAATGATAAGTGACGAATGTTGGTGATATTGTAAAATGACGAACATAGCTTTGTTGCCAACATCGGGTCTGTATATATAAATATCTATTAATGCATCTAACAGTCAAGAGACCAAAAATACGCAGATTCCTTTCATGCAGGACATAGAATATTGTAAACTTCAAATTTAGACAGTAAGTTGATAAAATTGAATCTTTAACTGCGTTAAGTTTTATGGAAAATTTATTGTTATCTAAAGTATATTGTATGAATTAACTGTACTATTTTATAAAAGATAGATTAGTACTTATATATGAAGTGGGCTGTATATAATATGACGTGTCAATAATTATATGTACATTTCGCTACTCAAATAACGTGTTTACTCGATTTCTCATAGATATTAACAACAAAAATTGAAATTACATGATCTTACAATATAGAACAGTCATGTCTAATTAATTTAAATTAATATGGAACGGAGATTAGCATAACTCTAACTTATTAGTGGCTCTATTATTTTATTGTAAGATTGTAATTGATAGATCTGCTCGATTAGAATCGATGAAAATCACGAGGACTCGAATCATAAACAATATTTTACTGCTCATTCGCGTATGATTTAATTTCGGAATAAATAGAAACAATGTTGTTCAGACGTATAAATATTAATATAAATATTAATTGTGAATAAAGCGAAACCTGATAAAATTGTAAAAAGATTTGTAAATAGCAACGGAAAGATTCGGTTATATATAAGCAGCACGTGAAAAATATTTTTTATTTTTTTTTTTAATGATTGCCAAATCGGAACAAAAATATTTACTATTATTTAACAATATATAAATGTAATATACTAATAAAAATGTTTTTATATTTTTGTTGTTGTACTATGTAACTTGTTTCAATCTTTTTTAAGATACAAGAGCGTATTTATTGTAGCTGTACTTGCTGATAAAATCAATGTAAAGTAGTATATCTGACGATATAATGGCAATACGAAGTTAAAGTTTAAGAAATTAAAAGCTAAATTAAAAAATAGATGAATCAAATCGATGTACTACTAACTACAATATGGATTACAAAAAGACTAGATCAAATTAGAAGAAATTCAAGTCGATTTTTGAAATCGAAATTATTTCAAATTCTAAATAAAGCATTAAGAAACTACGGGTAAATGCGAGAATCTATAACGTCAGCCTAAAAATCGACTACTCTATAGAATAGAGATGATCTGTCTCTTAAAATCAAAGAACTCTGATTAGAAGCGAGGATTTTCGAAAATGAAGAAACTGCAGTCTATTTCTAGATTATTTCCTATCAATATCATCGCGAATATTATATGATATTGCAAATTACAAGTCACAGTCAAGTCGAGCTTTCAAGACTAAGGATCGACTCAGAAGAAGAATGAAAAATGGTGATATCGTTAGCTGTATGTTAAGAAAGATGGATATATAATGTCTAATAATGTATCATAATGTCTAATAATGAGCTAACTTTTTGCAATCGCGGTGATGAGATTGCATACGATGACAATGCTCATCGTTCAAAGTTTCGCTTTCATCTTTATTTTGTACCGTGTCTCGAGACATACACACGCGATAGGAAGAGACTGATGCAACTTGTATCATGGCAAGAGATATATTTTATACGTCATGCAATTCTATCCTGGATCACGTCATTCGTCATCCCCGACCAGTGAAGAGAGAATTATCGTTTTTATCGCGTACGTTATCGCAGTTGTCTCGATGTTGATGCTCTAACGACTTTCTTTTTACCTTTCATCTTATATATTTTCTCTTTGTTTCTTGCTTGTTCCTGAAAAACGCGAGTGTCTTGTACAATGGGAGATGAAGAAGGATAACAAACTATAATCGGACTAATTATCAATAAAAGTCTTTTGCGCAATACTGTATGACACTCCCGTTTAAAAAGCTCATATGAAAATATTTTATATTCAAGTATAAGCCACCACTTTGAATCGGTTATTATAGTTCATTTTTACTTGTTACTTGTTAATTTAAATATCACTTTCAGTTAATTAATCATTTATTAAAAAAAAAGCGTCTTTCTTCAAATAAACGAAAATTAATTAATTAACTAAACCGACTTTCGCTACGCGCAAAATGATTTCTATCGGGACATTTCAAGAATTATTTTTCACATGAGCTTTGAAAAAGTCTTTTAATCCGATCAAGAGGCACGGTAGTGTCTCGCGCGCCAAGTTACGCGTAGCGATCAGAGAGTCATCTCAACAATTTATTTATCTTCTCGAAGAAAGAGAGAGAGAGAAACTACGTTAAAATGCATATATATTTTATCTCATTTAAAATTTTGATCATTATTAGTC
>VBVQ01003572.1:0-18163 GCA_011636635.1 Tetramorium simillimum
CTGGAAGGAAGCGCTTGCAAGGGCGATATTGATATACGACGTTCGCGTTATAAAGAGAACCTGATCCGGACAGCGGCCCGCTCATTGTCCCGCCGCGATGTATTTGGACAGTCAGTTGTTAACGGCAATGAGACCCGCCATTGTGGCGCCCATTCGCCGTGGACAATCGCCTATTATGGCGGTGACTGCCTTCCGCGCGCGCACGTCGCGCACGGCCATAATTACATTACCTACCCGCGTTTTGCGCGCCCGGATCCGCGTTAACCCATTGTTACCGCGAGCCGTGTCCATGGGTGTCCGGCAGGCCCATGCCCATGGCCATCGGCGGCGGCGGCGAAGTTAGCGATCGATTTCGGCCGATCGAAGCGAGGCCGCTATCCCGCTGACTTCGGAGCGTCAGCTGCTTAACAATATTGAACAATACAAACAGGCAGAAATTTTTCTCTTCAAGCGAAATCGTTTAAGGTCGTTGTGTTATATAATGTAGCCTGTCAATGGCTTTTCTCGATTCACAGTAGACAAAATTTTTTTTTCTCTTGAATAATATAATAGCCAGTATACACCTTTTGAAAATCGATTTCCTGACCCGTACTACCTGGTTGGTAGTAGAGTCAAGGAACCCAGGAAGAGTCATTAACCTACTGTTCGGTCAGTGTTTGTGTCGAAAGATAAAATTCAGCAAAGCCGTATTTAGCCCATAATAGATTCGAAATCCTAAACGTCATTTATTATACAGTGTGGTTACTGACGTGTTTATGCTAAAAAAATAAACTCTATTTTAGGTCAGGTCATTGATAAAAATATGAAGCATAATTGAGTCACCTTGTGTGTATGAAACCTTAAACGCCCAGATAAATACCCTAAAAGTGTTAAAAGCAGGTAGCATAGTCACAACTTTGTCGACACGCACACCATTAAGCACCATTATCTCGATCTACGTGAAAATTCTTCAGAAATTTTCTTTAGAAATATTCTAGAAAGAATCCTATACAGAACCTTCCTATAATATATGTATAGAATCTCTTAAAAATTCGTATCAGGAAGACTATAATACATAAGACTATAATAAAAAACCAAGTTAAATTGCTCAATTACGTAAATACGTAAAACGTTAATTTAATCCAAAATGTAACATTGTTTCCAACAATAATTTTTGGAACTATGCAAAAATTGGAATGTTTTGGAATGGACATTTTTTTACTATAAATATTTGTTCTATAATTGGACAATTAAACAACTTTAAAAAGTGTTGCAATCTCAAAATCCATGGATATGTCCAAAGCTGGTGAAAAAATTGGATAAAAAATTGTAGAAAATTTGGCCTATGAAATATTTGGTGCCAATCCGTCTGACTAAGAGTCTGGCTAAGACTGGAATTTCCCTTTCTGTCTGAAGCAGGCAAAATGCGAAGGTCATTGCCCCAAGAATTTCTGGAATTTCGTTGAGAAAATTCACCCTCAGGTCTCTAATCTTTCTATTCACTCCCTTCTTTTTTCTTCAGAGCGAATACAATCGTTTCACAAATATCGGCTAGAACTCATGAATGAAAAAGTTTCTATCCCAAGAGTACTGGGAATAATGTTTTGGTCCGTAGAATTTTTGGTTGACAGAAACATTTTTCCTAGTATAGCTTGCTACTATTACTTTTGAAATGAACTTTCAGGGCTCTTCCATTAACATCCATAAGGCTCTATGGTGAATGACGGAACACGTACAGAACAGTGACGCATGTCCATTTTTATTTCAAGACCGATTTATGCCCTACTTTTCAATTTACATGAATGAAATAGTTTTTCTTAGTTATTTTAACATAATTGTCAAGTCACATGAGGTTATCTTAAATTATCCGGATTTTTATTGATATAAACGTATAAGAAAGAGATATATGTAAGATAAGGAAATATTTTACGAAATATTTCATCGTTCATATTGAAAACGTCAAAATAAAAAATATCTCTATAAAGTATAAACTACTAATACTTTTATAATTTTATTTTATTATTTTTATACGTGTATCTGATTTAAATAGAACATTATTATTATTCTAAAGAAATATTTTATCAATGTTTATAACATATTTTTTAATCATTAAATTAAACTTGACTAAATAAAGGAATATGCCATTGCATATTGACTCATTCTGACCGAATAAAATGCAAGTACCTTTTTATTATAAAACTCTAACTGTACAATAACCGAATAAAACATAATAAACTGGAAGACTTGAATATGTATCGGCAATCTCTGCGAATATGTAACAATGGAACACGTTCCGTTAGTTAACTGAAGTGGCGGGCAATCTGCAGGGAAGGAAGGGAAGTCGCGAGATATCCTGTGTGAAGTTTTTGTTCCCTAGCGTTTCCCTCTGCTTCAACGGTTTCGTATCAATTACATCGAGAGAGTGCAACCCTTTTCTTTCTCCGTAACGTGCTACACTCGCGTGGAAACGCGAGTATACACATATAGCCATACAGAAAGAACGCTATATTGATTTCGGACAGGTATCCTTTTCGGAGAAACGTCCAGCTGGTGATAGATATTCACGAGAATCTCACAAGGAGGAATTTATTTCACTAAAATATCTATGAAGACTGAATCGTTCAACGTATTAACATGTTGTAAGAACAGAAATAGAAAAGATATAAAAAAGTAATTGTTTTCATCTATATACTGCTTTCGAAATCTTAAAACCAATTTTCTATTTCTGAAACTTAAATTATTGCTTTATAAGAAATGCGAATTTAAAGCTTCAAAAAATTGTATACAACAACTATACATAAAATAATTGTAACTTTATACATATGTTTTCATTGTTCTTCACGAATCATCATAATTACATTGAAAATTATGTGAATTTAATTATATCTTGTGCCATAGACTATAGAGAAAGGACAATTGTTTAACAAAAAAAAAAGAGAGATAAAAGTTCTTATAAAATTTTTATAAATTCTCCTTTTCTCTTTTTCTTTTGGGAAAATAAAATTTGAAAATGCAGGAAAATAAAGAAATGTACTTATAGTAACTAACTGAAATTCACAAAGCCGACCGATACTAAAAAACAGAAGAATAGGAACTCACAAAAGCTGACCGAAACATATATAATAACTCACAAAATTTCACGGTCACTTAGGAAGAGGTCTTTGAACTAGATTGGATCTTGCCGAAGTTTTGCTAAATTTCCAATAAATTCTGTTTTTTTTCTCTTCTATTGTGCCTTAATCATTAAGTTGCTGGGATCAATTAAAATACAATATTTCAGAGTTTAAATAGTTTCCAAATCTCCAGAATCTTGTTAAACTCCTGATTTTTTAAGTTGCTGAAATTCCTGCATTTAAAAAAAAAGTTGTGCATTCAAAAAAATTCTCAATCGTATCTAATATCGAGTTCTCAAAAATTTCTGAGACATGTCAACATCGAGAACGCGAGAGGATGGACAGTCTCGAGTTACAAGCCTGAACGACGCGCGGTTACGTGCTTAAAGATATGCATAAAGTTCGAGTCGACAAATAGCCGAGAAAATCTCGCGAGAGATCGGACAACGGGATGCTGAGCTGCATTTTTTTCTTCTTATTTCATTAATCCGCGACGGGGCGATCCCCGGCGCGAGATGAGATTGCGATACTGTCTTCCGTAGACGGGCGACCGACCATTGTCCGGCTTATCGCACGAAGGTGTCCCACACGAGTGAAATCATCCACGAAACAAAGGGACACTAGGGTGTCAGAAGCGTTGTGGCTGCGGACAATGCCAGGTATCCACCAGACGTGGCATAAGTTTCTTCTTTTTTTATTAAGCAGTACCATGGCATAAATATAATACAAAAGACGGCGTCCCTTCCTTTCTTTTCACAACGTATCGCGACAGTCTTTTATCTTCGGCGAACATTGAGAACTGAGAGAGGCATCGGCCACGATCGGTATCGAGCCGATCGATTTGTGCGTAGAAGATATTGTTTGCACGACCGTTGCACCGCCGCGCGATCCCAATATCTTCTTTTCATACTGCGAGGGAAGATATCGATCTCGACGCGTCGACGAAAAACGAAAATCCGAAAAGATTCGAACTTCCTTCCCGATAGAAGATTTATTCTTCTTCGTTCGTTAAATTACTTCGATTCGCGATATTCTAATCTCGATTTGTACTTTTGCAGACTCCAATAATTTTGGGGATTCGACTTCTTACAATTTTGGATTAATTAAAATTGGCGATCGACATTTCAACCTGCCGACGCGGACAGCGCTCGCCGCGCCAACAAAGGAATTAAACTCGCGCGAGTAGCGTCTCTTCATGGAAATGTCTTCGAGGGTACGAGGCTTATCTGTTAATCCATTCAAAACTATCCTAAGCGTATCATCAAGCAGCCGACGATTTATGCTCGAGAGAAACGCTCGTGAGCGGCTCGCAACGATCCCAACGGAGAGAGAGAGAGAGAGAGAGATACAGAGAGAAAGAAGGAACCACTCTCGCAGCTCAGCACAGGAGCGCGAAGGAGAAGGAGAAAGAGAGGACACCTTGCGAGTACCGATCTGTGTATGAATACGCCGACTTTTTTTGCGGCCATACGATACATGATACTTTAGCGGGGTCCGACCGGGGGTCCGTTCGCGCGCGAGAGATCGAGGCCAGTGGACCATGGATCCCACGAGCGCGGAGAGGCTGAGGGTTCTCCGCTTTTCAAGCTGATTGGAATGGAAAAGAAGAAGAAGACAGAGGGGCGGCCGACTCGTTACCGGCTCCGAAGAAGGGGTTGGATATCCGAACCCCCCTCTCGACCCGATCGAGCCGAGATAACGTCCGCGCGACTTGATACGTTCTACCGGCTCCTCGTGACACTTCCACGTCGGTAGTTCCTTCGTCCCGTGCCCTTCGGGAAGATAAAAGGCCAACTACCGTTCCGAGAAACTGTATCATTTTGCTCCTCGTGCCTTTCACGTTGAAGGCGCTGAATGAATTTGATATCTAGTAGAATCTAATAAATGTGTCATATTTCCGGTCTCCGCATTTTTGAAAAGTGGTCCCTAACGAGATGCTAATATAGCAGCAACGCACGGCATGTTGGCTGAAGATATATCTTTGTCGCTTAGTAAGCCTCTGCGAAAACGCCGGATAATCCTCGCCACGGTCGCCACGTTGTGCAATCCGCCGCTACATTATTTATACGTGATCGCATAATAACGCCGCGAATGATTTTAATGCGAATCTCTGCCTCTCAGTCTTAACAATTTCCGTCCATATCACTGAGAGAAAAGTATGTGGTATTTGCGGCTATTGCACAGTAAAATAATTATAGTCATTTTTATTGTAGGTATACCATAACATTAGTAATAATAATCATATGCTCATAGTGATGCCAATTGTGGTTACTATTATATTATTTTATAGTACAACTTACTAAATTAAAATCTCGTTTTGGTTAATAACAACTATATTATAAATTGCATGGGTCAAATTATGATTATGAGGACTTTAATAAAATATTAAACCAATCATAATTTATATTGTTTGAATAACTATAAAAATGTGGTTGGCTCCAAAAATAACTATAAATTATAGTAATATTGCAGTTACTGCAACTATTTTTTTTTCTCTCAGTATAGGAGACGCAGATCGCGGAAGTTTTGTACGCGTGAAAGAAATGTACAGGTAAAAACGATCAAGAAATACTTGAAACTGTATATAAAGTAGAAAGTAAAATGGTAAGATATTAATTCTTCCTCCCCCCTCTTCTTCCTTTTATAATGGATTTCTGATTTCCATTTAATGTATCGCTTCCTACTCGAGGAGACGGGACAACGAGAGAGATCATGGCTCAAGAGAGCATGGTGCCTCCTTGACGAAGAGCCAGATGGTCTCACTTGGGCTCCGTTCGCGCGTGTGATTATCGCCAAAGCGAAGGAACTCGGAGGACAAGGAGTAACTTTCCGGCGCACCCTTCCGCGTTATGTTTCCAAAACATCTAATATCTCCCGCCCGGTCGAACATCCTGAAAGAACGATCCGCCTTCCCACCCTTCGCCCTCTTCCCTTCTCTACAGCGGCATAATCGGTGCATCCCCGCGGCAACATGGTTTCCTGTTGCGGATCAACGGACGAAGAACTGTGTGCGCGTAGGGATCCCGTCGAAGGACTAACGTGGCGATTGGCAGGCGTGAAGAATTCGCACAATGTGCGGGATCTCAAAAAAATACCACCGTTCGAATAATAGCTGACGAACGAGATACTCTGAATGAGTCGGCCGATGAGCCGTGATCGTGTTCGCTTATACAATTTTCCGGAAAATTACGCGCGCCGATGAAAAGAAATACTTTCTAATCTGTCTACCAAAAAATACGTACTAGACCGATGACTGTAATCATAGAACTACGATTTACATCTCATTATAGATTTAGCTTTTAAACAGAAATTAGAAATACGAAAAATACTCACTGTCAAATGCAAACCAATTATCAAAATGGCTGTTTAAAAATTTCTGTATTTCGTTCATAATAAGAAAAGTTTAATTTGCACTGCACACTATACATAGCTTGTTGCCATGTGTGTGACAGCATACACGTTACGTAATAAATATTGTATTAATTAAATACATAAAAAAGCAACATATTTACATGTACAATGTTATATCAAATGTCAAATCATTCGGATAATCATCGATTTTTTAATCAGCATATTCATTCGTAATCGATCGCACTATTCATTCAGCTTTCATTGCACAGTACAGGGTGCGTTTCGATATTCATTGTACCGATAGTAAACTTTGGAACATAGCCGTAGCTAATCAGCCAGTGACTAAATTTATTACATAAATGACTACTGAATGACGATGGGATGTCGCGTGGCTCCGTGCTAACGCGAGTGATTAGTAACGGGAGGGTCTCAAGTTTAAATTCTCGGCCCTTATTCCATGTACAATTTTCAGCGAGAAGTCACAGAAGAATTTAACTTTTTAAGTCTAGGTGACATTAGGGAAATATTCCCCCATGTTACACTACTATTTATTTCTTGCACATGTGTTTTCCGGGGTTGAGAGCTTTTAATCGTGCGGATTCCGGATGATCGACTAGCCGGAGAAAATTCGCGGGAGTAGGCCCGTCCCTGACGCTAATCTCAAGTTAGGTGGCAACATTTTCTTGCAGACGCCGAATATACGAAGTCGGCCCGCACCGCGCGCCTTGCTACAGCGCGCTCCGAGTAAGTGTATACGTATATACCTGCTTTGTGTGCAGGCGTCGCTATAGCGACGTTCAAGAAAGATTCGCCAAGCTTCGGGAGAGCCGCCCCGGCACGGCAATCGGGTCACGGATATTTGTTATCAGTCTGGCTGATTAAAGAATCCAATGCTAAGTAATAATAGCATCTGACACAAATCAAGGACGGCAGTGAGGTGACTTGACGGACGTCGCTCTGTGACCTGTCCTGTATAAATTTATGTATAATGTATGTACATACGTACATACGTATATACATTACGCTTGCGCGCGCACGGACACGTAAATTTTAACAAAATGGGGCACTTATTGTACCTATTTTGTTCAATAAAATACAATTTGGTTGGATTAACTAAATCTCTTGTTTGGATATGTTCAAACAAATCTTTAGTTCGTACAACAAAATCGAATTTTCAGGGTATACTCGTGTAGATTCACCTATCCGGCGTGTCTACCGCGCGAGGGGATATCGCTGGGGAAGGCTCGAGAATTGGAAGGGCAGGAGAGAAGGCTCCTCCGTCTCTCTTTCTCTTCGGCGTAAGGTGGTAGGCATAGATGCCAGGTTTAGGTGGCCTGTGTACATATGTGCACATGTGAACAGCGCTAGTGTGCGTCATCCCCTCCACAGCCACGGCTAGGTGGCAGCCACCTAAACCTGGCATCTATGGTGGTAGGTGGCAATAAGACACTGGGCATCGCGCTGTTACGACCTCTGATCTGGCGAGCACATTGGTGTGTATACGTGTAGATCCTCGCAACGCGGAATATACCCGTTGAACTCCTCGCGAGATCGCAAGAAGCGTCGATGCATCCGTAACGACTACTGAACGATGACTGAATGAAATAACCATCTGATGCATACTTCTTCGATGTAAACTGACTCTATTATCTAGTCCAAATGTTGAAAAATGGAGATCGAGGTCTATGTAGAAAAGCTAAACAATCACGTAAAACAAGCGCGTGATACGAATATTTTGCTCCGATCTTATTTCAATAGGCTATTCGGAGTATTATAGTGAAATTTACTATAGAAGAATTCATTCCTGCTTATACCTCACACGTGTCCACGCCTTGATAAATAAAGTTAAAGAATTGTCTATATGTATTCAGGCTTTAGATCAGGTAAAATTTTATGGATACAGGAAACGCTTAGAATTCTCTGAATAGAATATTTTTTTGGGATAAATTCTATTGTACAGGCCGCGTCCAGTATTAATTTAAACATTTGAGATACCCTTCAATTCATCATTTCCTGCCCTCGAAAACTTAACGTCGAAAAATATATTTTATGTCCGGAATTGGCTGTGCAGGTTGCGCAGGTTTACATTGTGCCGGCGATTAATCTTACCATTTCCCGATCTCGATTTATACTTTCAGCATTCCAATCTGCGTTCAGGTCCGCAGGGTCCTCTCGCAGTAGAATGAAAGAGAGGAGACGAGGGAGGGGAGCGGGAGAGGAATAGTGAGGGAACGGTCTGAAACACACGTGCGTTCCAGCTTCATCGGCCGGTCACAGGACCGCGCATTCCAATGTCAGAGGTAATATGTAGTTGGACGGGTTCCCGGCTTGCCTTTTCTATTTTTATACGCAACAGCACAAACCATCATCGGTCGGCCCCTGACCATCGGTGCCCGGGTTCCCTCTTCACCCCCTCTCGCCCGCCCTCCCTTTGCCGCGTCTCGCGCGAAGGCCCTACTCTCTACACGGTTATATACACGAGAACGCCCCGACACGGCTGGTCCCTCTCGAGGCAGACAGCTTGGTGCCGATACCGGTGCGATCGCATCCCTCCTGCTGGGCCAAGACCGCAGGATTGCCTTTACCGCGAGCGCTCAACCCTCGGACCCTCCGCAGACTCGCGCCGTGAGCGGAGAGCGGCCACCAACTTGCGGCAGGATAAACTTGCTAGGCAACGTAATACTTTCACTATAATCTCAATGTGAAAGTGTAAGTCATTTTTAGTTGGACATGATATTATAATGCTTATAATGTTGATTTAATAAACACTCTTTGGGCAGGTGTCGCGTTATTAAGCTACATTAGAGATAAATAGATTAAATTTTATCGTAACCACGATTAGAATATATATTTAATATTAGTATGATGATAGATGGTTTATTCATGTTTTGATACGACAATTTTTCTTGTATGTTTATTCGTGCATAAATAAAGCTTTTGTGCATATTTACTTTTATATAGAATTCAAAGTCTTCCGAATAATCTTTCGTTTCCTATTTATCGAAAACGGAGTGGAAATCACGCAGCCCCAGTGTTCGCGTCTCCCAACATTGTTATTATAATAGTCAAGAGGGACGAGTAGCATCAGAATGACGAATGGCTCGAGAATTCGTGTCCTATTCGTGGACTACACACTTCAAATTCTACAGAAGGAAACGAACGGAAACGGTCCACGAGAGTTGTTCCACAAGTTCCTAAGTATCTTCGATATGTTAGTATCTCACGCTAGAGAAACGCACAATATCACGTATTTTGTTTAACCCCTACTTAGAATCGACCGTGAAAGCAAATATTCACGGAATCTGTACTTACGCATGGATAAACACGCCAAGTAAAATTGCCACGTCGGAACACGTCGATAAGCCATAATTCTAACGCTGGATAAATACCCTAATCATGGATACGAGAAAATTTAATTTATTTGTCCCCGACGTATCGTAATAATCTGATACTTGCCAGAGAGAAGTCTTTATTTAATCAACATTACAGCCATTATGGTATCACTCATTTGATTAACTACGAGAATCAAGATTCCATGCTGATAGCGCGCGGACCATCGCGCAGGATAAATTGGCGGAATTTTAATTAAATCGGTTGATCGAACTTCTCGCTTTATCGGGCCCGGATCAGGGACGCGAATCGTCCCGTTTCGCCTCGCGTCGGGGCCCCGCGATGGCCAGCGATGGCCGGCCTAACTCTAACGTGCGGCCGCACAATAATACGTTAACCGTTAAGCCGACTGTCTTCTCAATTCCGGGGTCTGTGTGGTCCGCCATTGAGTCTTAACTCTTTGATGCATCGTGCACATATTCATTCGCTCTCGCGTCGCACAATGGCCATAGTGTCCATACACGGGCATTGTGTGACCCGTGCGCGCCGAGCGTTAAACTCTCCGCTACACGCACAGAGACAAATACACGCGCGCGGGCGCGCGTAAATACACGCATGCCGGGGCGCGCGCGCGACGCGTATCGGTGTGCGTAAAGCCCATAATGCGGCGCAATAATTCACTACAGGTAAAATATAAACTGCGCAATTGTCTCGGAACGAATTGCGGGCTCGCGAGGGAAGCATTCTGCAAAAATTGAATTGGTGACTTTAGATGCGTGCTAAATAATTTCTGATTTTTTCGATACGTCTGTCGTTGTTGTTACGTAACTATCCAATATGTTAGTGAAATGTTACGAGAAATTAATCTCTTTTAATACGTGATAATATTTTTTTACACTGACAGAAGAATATAGTTACATTTAGCCTCGACCACAATTTTATAACATTTCTAACAATAAATATGATTAACTTAACTATATGCATCATTAAGTTAACGATAATTATCGTTAGAAATATTATAAAATTGTGGTTGAGGCCAAAAGTAACTATACTTTTCTCTCAGTGTACTTTTGGACCCAACTATAATTTTATAATATTTTTAACAATAAATATGATTAGCTTAACTATATTATTACGTTAAACATACTCGTTTGAAAAATTATAAAATTGTGGTTGGGTCCAAAAGTAACTATATTTTAACTATATTTTTATTTCAGAGTATATTTCTTTCAGAATGAACAAACAATTTTGCGTATTCAAATTTTTTATAAAAAAAAAAAAGAATTAAAGTTGGAGTGGAATTGTACAATTAATACAGTATTAATATCTTAAAATTCTTCTTAAAGCCATTACTCATCCTCGAATAATTCCCCGATGTTCTCTCTATGTCTCCCCCACTTTCTTCTTTTCATTTAATTTCCGAGGTCGAGCTGTCACTCATCTCCGCTCGTTTCTCTAATCTCGTTATACTCGCCTTCCTCCATTCTCGTTTTATCTCTCTCTCTCTCTCTCTCTCCCCCTTCTCCGTAGCCGATTTCACGAATTCGATTCGCCGTCGCGAATTAAAATTCATCCATCTGACTGGCACGCGTATCGCCTCCACGGGCGCGGCGTAACACGGCGGCCTTTTATCGGTAATGAGATCCCGCCCGCGCCCGACATGCATTATTCCTTCGAGGGCTGCAACGTGAATTAACGAGGCGTCATTGTCGCCGCTATTTCTTGCCGCCGATGAAAAATGAACGCGGCCAACTTCCGAAACTCGCCTAGCCCCCCCTAGTTCGAAACCTTCCGGAAGCTAACGACTTTAATTCCGGTCCATTAGCGGCGCACGCACGCGCAACGACACGCACATGCGGCCAACGCAGCACAAAACTGTGTCTTTGCCGAGTATCACGAAAGCGAAAATATATTTTTAAAAGCCGCAGCCGCTTTTTGAGCCCTCGGAAGGCTTCCTTTCACGACAGCCCGGTCAGGAAACGCAGAAAATTTATCACGGGGAATTACTGAGGTTTAGTGCACGGAATACGAAATACGTCCGATAAAATTATTTACGTTCGCCCATATAATTTTTTGGATTTCGTCCCAATTTTCGTCGGCATGGTTTTCAAAATTCACAGTTGGTGGTGCGTACAATGTGTCAAAGGGATGACACGTGGCGCAATGTTTACGCAAGAAATTAGAAACGACAGTCATTCGATCTGGGTTTCGATCCCAGCCTTTCATCCCATATTTTTTTCCTTTGACAGTGAGAATTTAAGACTCTGCGGTTACAGAATTGGTCAGAGTTTAAGATTCTGTGAATTATAAAGGTGTCGAAGTTTAAGATTCTGTGAATTAAAGGTGTTGGAGTTTGAGACTCATTGTCAGTGGATTAAGACTGAGAAATTAAAAGAATAGAATCTTTCCTCTCTAAACCTCTAATAATCTCCTCATAAAATTATTCCCGTTTTTATTATTTATTGTTATGAATAAAGAAATCAGTGATGCTGCTGAACTTTTCATATACCTATAATGTTTGTTGTTTTGTTATATTCTAAAACATGGTTTAGCATAAATTTCTTGATAGAATTAATTAGTTCTTCTTTGTATCTAAAAAAAGAGTTGGTCAGAGTTTAAGACTCTGGGAATTAAAAGTGTTGGAATAAGGCTCAGTGGATTAATTCTATTCTTTTAATTATTTTCTTCCTCTTCAATTTTCTCATTTAAAAAAATTAAAAAACAAACAAGCCGGATAGTCCGTCCAGTACAACTATTTATTTAAAATCACTATTTATAAAAAAATAGTGATTTTAACGAACAGTGCATTAAAAAAATAACCGATGTGTTCAAAAAGAATCCTGAACATTTTTATTTTATCAGATAACATATGTATTCAGATAATTCACGTCCTTTTAACATCAGTTTTAGATAAGACAGAGGGAAATTATATTATACATCCCGGGGTTAATTTAATCTCAGGTATATTGTATCCTGCATCCTTAGATGCACGGAGATGACGAGGAAGTTTGTTCTCGCATCGTAAATTTGTTTGACGAGAAGTACCGCATCGCTTTCGTTACTTGGCTTTTATTGCCTCGCGTAGATAGAAAAGAACCGCGTAATGGCAGTCTACGGCATTAAAAGCGGCTGTAAACCGGCTCGACGAATCTGTTTGGGGTCTCGAAACGATATCTCAAAGATCGTACAACCTGGCGCGACAGCGGTGGACAATTCCTAAACGTTAATTCGTCGGTGCAGCACCAGAATACCATAAAACCCGTTAAAATTCCAAGCGGAGGATGATAACCGGCCAATTTACACATCGGGAAAACTTCAGGACGAATTATTTCGGCGCTCCGTAGATTCAAAGATGGACAAACAATCGCGGGGAACTTTCTTAAATAAAGTGAATATGACGTGGTAAAATCAAGCGATAAAATATGACAAGATAAAATCGCATATTATAACGTAGAATAATTGTGGGAAGTGAAAAGAGAGATAGTCATCTGAGTCAATGGTGAAACGCTATGAAGCAACATTAATAATTAGAAACTGCCTCTTCTCGAACCATGCTTTTTTTCCATTGACTGTGATAAAGATCCCGCTGACTATTATCACTGTTCTCCAAACGGAAAGTCAAATTATTTCGTAGATCTTCGAGACCTATTTTTATCCACACAACAACTCGGTTCGTCTCGTATATTAGTGGTATGATCAGCTACAAAAATTGAATGCCGTCTGCCCGCGAAGAAGAATTAGAAATGTACGTGACCAGACTCTTTCGTCTACTTTCTTCTTCACTTGCATTAGCGATACTTAGGATGAGAAAAACTTGGTATTGGTAGATGCTTCTCTCCCTTTCACAGTTGCGATTGCACTTATTTGCTCTACGCGCGGCAACAAATGTTATTGGTTTTCAGAAGTGGTTGATTTTTGATGCGGCACTAAATCCCTTTGCATGTCAAGATAAGGAATAATTATTATTTCTTATCATTTTATATTATTATATTATATCATTATTATTATAATATAATAACAGTATTATTATATTATATTATTATTATAATAATAGTAATATAACAATAATGTAATAATAATTAGATGGGCAGATTGGCCGTTTCTAAAAAAAACGCAATTTTAATCAAGGCTGATTACAAGGCCTGATGGATTTAAGACAAGAGCTGTTAGTCGACCTAGCCGCGACGTAGCCCGGCGCAAATCGGAGACAACTGTTACGCAGAACGAAATCCTTTTTACAACGACGACCTAACGAGACAAGAGAAAGGAGCGCGACGCCGAGGGGCAAGGTCGATTCTTTCTGACCGGTATACCTCCCTCTCGGACGAGTGGTATCTTAGCACGAGATTTCGAGCCCCGTCAAAGGACGACGTGGGGCTCGGCAGGGAGAAAGGAAAACCGGACGCGGGGTCGCATCGCGTCACTTTTCGGACGTGTTTCGGACAACACGCACACGGTTTGGCGCGTTCCCAAAGGCATCGACAACGACCTTCCCCTTGCCCCCTCGCCGTACCCTCGCGATTTCACCCCGATTCTGATGCAAATCGGGGTCAGTTACGGCGATGTGTGCCCCCCCCGCCCCTCCTCGCCGTTCCCCCTCGGGAGGAGGGGGAGCGGGGGGTTCTACCGCCATTGAAATAACATTAATCTACTGCGGCACTGAGCGGTTGCCGCGTTCGATAATTCGTCTCTCTCTCCTCTGTAGTAGGTAGCTGCAGCAAAGTCTTTGGCGTTTTTCTCTCGTCCACGTCAATGGATCGACCCCTCCTTAGCGCAGACCTCATTGTCACTTCGATGCCGCGACCCGGCGACGAATAAATTACGCCCGGTCACCTCGAGTGCCGAGCCCAATAATGCATCCGCCCGATCGAATAAAGCTCGAGTGCCGCAGTTCGTAATTTTAATGCCCGGGCGAGGCATTAATGCCCTTTGTGCGCGAGACATTTTTACGGTAATGCGAGATATTATGTTATTCCAAATTAAATTGAATACCACGGCCATTGTGACGTTACAATGTTCAATTTAGTTCATTTACAACCGGAGGAGAGAGTTCCTCTCGCGCGATTATCGTTACAATATTATAATAAAATATGTCACACGTATAATGGCGCGAATAAAGTCCACTTTATACGATTCGCTTTTCACGTCGGAATTCAAAATAGAACTCTACATATAATTTTCTATGCCGTGCAATATGAAAAACGTTCGCAGGATCGGAGTGTTAAAATACACGCACGCATAAAACTGCGTGTAATGTATAAAATTATAAATAGAGGCCCATTCGACGCGAATTCTAGAACCAAAATGGATTTAGATCTAGACTTATACCACGCTGTGACTCTCACCGCGGCCGTGATAATAACCAATGTCGCGATGATCCGCTTGTAAAATCGAGCGTCTATAACTCGGTTGGCGATAAATTAGTCGTTGCAATTTATAGGAACGCGAGGCCTAACGCGCACCACCTATGCACGGGCGAAAAGGAAAAACGGAGTAGCAGCTCTCGAAACGTGTTTAGCGTCGCGAGAGCGGCTAAGTGGAATTTATTGCAATCTCGACAGTCGCATTACCGGCATTATAACGCGGCCGAGAGACGCGTGTGTGCTTAGCGGCCGCGGTATTATGCGCGCACGCACGCGAACACGTAGGTGTCCCGGGCGGTGGAGCACGGAGGAGAGGATTTATTGTATCTTCGGGGGAGACAGATTCTACACAGGTACACAGTGAGAGGGGGGGGGAGGGGGGTAGAAAGACCGAAAATTATAAGCAGAGACAGAACATGTGTATAACATAGTAGAGTTTACGATTTAAACGAGCGAAATAAGAAGCCGAGGAAGAGCGAGGAGAAAACAGAAATGTGAGGCTGCTTTTTCCAGATCCCCGCATCTGGAACGTTCTTTTTTTCTTTTTCGTCTCTGGAATCGACGATGTTTCTAATTCAAGGGAGAAAGAAAGATTTACGTAAATTCTGTCATAACTTTCGCGTGGCGGCCCATAAAACCAAATTAATCGCCCTAAAACGGCCGCGGGAGGCCAGTTCAAATGTGAATACAAGTCTCACTTCTCCATCTTCTGCCCTGCGTATTTATTATGCAGTTCTCCTTCCCGCATAGTTCTCCTATTTTCTGAAGCTTGCGAGACAAACGATTCGTTTCCGCTCGTTTTGAATGAACGCCCTTTGCCACACAAAGAATGAAAAAACATATTACGCGCTTTCGGGAATTCTTTTTGTCTGCGGAGTTGAAAGGTCGATCGAGTTGGAGAAAAAAAAAGAAGAAGAAAGCAAAGCCGCAACGAATTTTCACGATACGTTCGTCACGGAGACCGTTAAAACTTTTAAAGAAAACCACAGAGTTATACCTTGCGAAGGGGTTACGTGGATTTCACACGGATCTGGAAAAAGGCGAAAGGGGTTATATTTGCCAAATCTCACCTGCCACAAATAAAATGACCGTTAACCGACTTGTAGGGTCAGAGAGGTTTTCAAAAGGGATCAAGAAACTATCTCGATTTACTCAGGGATGAAGCGTACCCTTTTCCCTGCTTGGGAAAAATTTATCGTATTCGGGAACAATTGGGACAACCGGTTTGGACGATTTGTTCATCGAGAGCATGAAGCGGAAAAAATGTTTCCTCTAGCACAAAGTATGGCAAATAAAGATATAAAAATCGCGATACACTCATCTCAAGTCTGATCTGTGCAAAAATGCTCGAACGGCTCGTCGCAGACCAGTAATGGTGTATGAACAATCAACGGGGGGGGAAAAAAATCAGACTTTTCGCGATAAGTAAATTCCGAATGCATTGTGAGAGGGAGAAGCCGTTGTACCCCATTTCCCTTGGCGGAAAAATTCACTTTACGTCGCGCGCCTTCGCAGAAAACACACCGTAAGTCCCGTCACGCGCGTCGTAACGCGCATTTAACGGCCGGCCGAGAGGATAAACGCGCGCGTCGCGACCATAGGCGAAGCGCGCGATTCGCAACACGCGATATATTCCACGCTCCTTTGCATAATACGGATCTTATAGGGGCGCGCGGCACGAAACGCCGCGCCGTGGCCTGAAATATCACGCTTGGCCTGAGCTGAATGGGCCCTCGCGCGCTCACATAGTTTACGAGCGCCGGCGCGCGCTCTCCTTTTCCTTGGGACACCCGATAGAGGTGAGACCCCCTTTGTCGGGGTCCACCTTTGCGCCAAACTATCTCGACTTTCGCACTGTTGAAGAATTTAATAGCGCAGACAGATACGGCGACTTCCCGAAAGAAAGAAAGACACGTCACTTGCTGAGAAGAGACAATTCGCAGAAAAGAGATAATTAAGAGACAGGAGAGAAGAAAAAACCTAAATACACTTAGAATACTTGACAGAGGTTTAAGCGTTGTATTTTTTGTTGAATTTTTCTTTCGAGTCGTTTCAATTTTTAAGAATATCTTTTGAATATATATTGGGCTTTAAATTTCCCGCAGAGAAAAAGTCACAAAATATACACAAGATATACTTGTACAAGTGCTTCTAACAATTCACAACCTTCTTTGCCGTGATTAAACGGTCATTTTTTTAAGTCAAAATATTTCAAAAATACAAAGCGTCATTATAGAAGAGATTTAATAAATCTCCTGAGCAATACAATTTTGTGTTATAGTATAATTTACCTAACCATTACTGAAAATATATAGAAAAGAGAGACCATAAACGAAGCGCTGAAAGTGACAAGTCTAAGGAATTTCAATTCTTTAGCTACTTGCATGCTTCTTTCGGTTTCCGATGCAAACCATTTTTTTCCATCTTTGCAAAACTAATTTAATGAAATATTACGATTTAATTTATTCCTTCCTGATGTAATAGCGCTTCTAAGGAATGTGCTCAAATTTTGTCAAATAATATACCATGTAGCTCATATAGTCATGCAATTATCTACGATTTATCCGATAATTATTTACGTTATCACGTTTTATCTCGACATACAATATAATACTGCGTTATAAAATTAATTCTCACGGAAAAATTATTTTTTTTTGGAATCATAGATTCGATCGGGATGAAGATCGTTTATCCCCCACCGATTAGATTCGTAATAACAAAACTCTTGTTCGCTGCTTATCTTCGACCGTTGTACAGCGTGACTCTTACGATTTCACGGAAGCTCGAATATTCCTGGCTAGGATAATACTTGTCAGTGGCGAGCCGCTCTACATCGGAAGTCCTCGGAAAAAAAAAAAAAAATAAGTTATCTCGAGAGCGAGAGCTCTCGTCGCAATAATGGATCGCCGCTCCCCCGCTCGTCGAGTATTACGCGCGGCCCGCCATTGATAAGGCACACAATCGGGGATTCCATTAGAAAGTATCAGGTCAGAATACAGGGCGGGCGAGCTGCGAGAGGGGTCGACG
>VBVQ01003573.1:0-18164 GCA_011636635.1 Tetramorium simillimum
TATTAATATATATATATATATAAACATTATATATATATATATATATATATATATAATTATGCTATATATATATAATATTTCTTTATACTTTCCTCGCGCCTTCCATTTTCAATCTCATCTCGTTCTGATCTTGGCGAACCAAAGTCTTTCAATCCCCTTTTCGTCAATTATTCACAGCCATCTCGTCTCCTTTTTAACTCCGCGATTATCCGCGAGATCTCGTTATATTTTCCGTACCATAATCTTGCCTCTGACACTGACACGTTTAGGCAATCATCGCAACTTCAACCGAGTTGATTGATATATTCTATTACGTTTGATTTAAAATGCCAAGTTTTCCATATATGTCTCGTAACACATTAACGTATTACTTTATATAAATCTTTTATATAAATTTATATAGATAGTTTTTTACCTTTTTTTATTAAACTGAAACTAGATCAAATATTTTTACCTTAAATTTCCGTATCACTTTGTCAGTTATATTTTATTTTGTACGCTGAACGTATAATCAATGTTATCTGTCGCGCCGCCAGTAATTCACATCGATGGGACGAAATCTGCGGTGCATTTCCCCCTCGGCAATTATCGACGTTTGTTTGCACAGAAGCATACCCCATTACGCAGCGTCGCTCTGTTCCGCTCCGACGCGAATGAGATTTTTTTTAACTTTACCGTGACTCCTCGGACAATACGAGTGGATAGAATCCGGTGCTGTGATACGCCCGCTCGAAATTGCCCGTCGTAAATCATCTCTCACGTTTCGTGCTTTCCATTCGCTTTTGCGCTCGTTTTCCTTCGTGCTCGACAAAGATAAGTGCATGCTACTCTTCTAGGACTCTCTAGCTTTCAAGAACTATTACAAAGACGCGCCATGGTTTTATGACGATGGTAATAACAGCGCATTATGACGCGACAAATAGTTTTTTTTTTATCAAATTTAACACTTATGTGTTTAATTAAAAGAATTATCCGAGAAAGAATTGTGACACATTAGAAAATTCTAAATCTTTTTATTAATTTAATAATTATTTTTCAAAATAATACTTATTTTTAATTATTTTTATATCTTTTTTTTATGTTTTCTGAATAATTAGTGTATATTATTTCAAATAAAAATACTTTTAAAGCTTTAAATATAACATGCAATATATTTTCATTTATATCATAATATTTTATGTTTTGTATTTTAAAAGCAAATTCTTTTTATAATATTGACATTTATACTAATAGCGATTTATTATTTAATACAATTATTATTTTATTCGCTGTATTGAAATTCAACATGTATAACCCTAGGCAAAAAAAAATAAAAGCGATTTATTACTTAATACAATTATTATTTTATTTGCTATATTGAAATTCAACATGTATAGGCAATTACAATAAATATAGAATGGATCTATACTACCATGAAAAATTTATTGTTTTCTTTAATAGTAACTGCGTTAGAAATCGCAGTGCTCATGTTTGCGTTGCAGATTTTGTCGGTTGTTTATTTACATTGCACGCTTTTACATGTGCAAGCTTTTGAGAATCTTTTCGCAAGCGTTCTGGTTTTATTCGTGAGAAAATATTTAGATGTAAATATTAAATTGATACTGTGCTTTCCTACTTTTTGGATGGAAACTCGGAAAAACGCGAATTTATACGAAATGTGCAAGCAAGTATTAAATTATCACGGCGACTGTAAAATATTTCGCCATTGTGCAAAATGTCTTTTGTGCGGAAAGCTTTCGCGAACAGCTTTGCTCGTTATTCCACTACACTGCGTCCAATACTGACTTATACTACTCGAGGAGTTTTGGTGGAACGGAATGTGCAATGAATTAGTTATCAATAGATCCTTTGTTTTGCTCTTCGCGTATAATTATATATACTGTTTTGTAATAAGGATGTTTAATAATTATTGGAAGTTAATAAATTTTTGTCAGTTTGAAAATTATCAAATCTCTCACATAGATGAAGTTATAGCAATTGTAAAGTAATATTAGCTTAAATCGGGTAATTACAATATATATTATGTATAATAATATATGGATGTAACATAAAATTTAACACATGTATAGAAATGTCCCTACATATGTATAAGTATCTTTATAATAACATCTTTTGTTTTTATCATTTATTTTTCTATTTTTAACTTTATACATCTAGTAATTATAAGATAAAATACCACACTATTTGCACGCGCGCGTATAATTCAAAATAATTTTTGTCAAAATATTGTAACGTAAATAATACTACTGCAGAAAGTCAGTTTTATGATTTGACTGCAGTACTGAAGGGATTCAATGCTCCAGCAGATAACGTACTGTCGCCGGAGGAACCATAGCGGCTCCATTTCCATTGCAAATCTTTATTGCCTCGACGTGGCTGTGGGTCAGTTTTATCAGTACGAAGTCATTTGTTTTCTTTACTGGTACCGACTCATGAAAACGAGACACGATTACTCATCCTTTGGCATTGCGATCGATTCGTCTTTCTCGTTTATGCCTGTGTTTTGTCTTTCTAACAATCTTTCTAGTTTTATTTTCACCTTTTTAACTTGTCTAAAGTTATGCAATTTACGATTAAGATTGTAAAATGTTTGAAAATCTCTTATTGTGAATACAAACTATCGTAGAATGTCAGCTAAACTCAAAATTATTACGAACTTTAAATTTTGTATATTTGTTATAATTATTTTTTGTTATTTTATTATTATTTATGATATTTATTAAACGTAAAAAATTTTATAAAGTAATAAGCAAAAATTACATTATGCTTTTAGTTTAAATAAATATAAGTTAAAAGTATTAGTTATATTTTATTGTAAATGACTTCCTGTGTCGCTTGACGCATTTTCTATTTTGAGAAACGGAATTGAGAAACTTTGACGGTGATATGTTTTTTCACACCATTTAAACGTCAAATAGCTCGCAAGGGAAATGTCAAATCGTAAACAATTGATTCCACTGCGAAGTCGTCCGATGAGAGCCATACCGAACGCAATATCCAAGAAGCAATATCCTCATATCATTGTTCATTCGCTGCATATCTACATACGCGAGAAAATCGCGCGCTGCACCGGCGGTTGAAGAGCAATCCATCGCGGCGCCACATCTGTCAATGTGGAAAATGTGTATGGAAAAAAAAAAGTTATTGGACTTCGCGTGTGTCCCGCTGCACATTTCCCTCGGGGTGGCCAACTGAAAGAAGAATGAAAGCGTAATCTTCCGCTCGCTCCGACTCTTCCATCTCGTTGCATTATCTCGTGGACAACGAGGCGTCTCAAATTTATAATAGAATACAATGGCAATTTTATCCAATTATTTTACGCTTTTGCTTTACCGTAACATTAATTGGATTTTTAATATTTTTATTCTGTAACAATGAGTGCTTAAAAAATCGTTTTCCGAGTAGATTTCCCCGATGTAGAGCGTCTCTATAAATTTTTTAAAGCCAAAGGTTAATTCCACAGGAAAGTAAGTTGTAAAGGACGGGATGGGAAGAGCAACAAGAGAACTTAAAGATACAAGATTTTTGGCTTAAGACTTTCGACAATTTTGCGCGGCTCCGCTTTATCCTCGTCTAGATCGGGATTATTCTGCCGACCGAGCATTAGCCGAAGAAATGCGACGAAACTTTTGCATCCAGCCAGCAGCATTTAGTTTCAAGTTTTCGCACCTAGGAAGCTCTCCGGCGAGAGGAAGCTGCTCGCGATGCGTCCGACGTCTGCTTCGAAACTTCCGGGAGTTTTCGATTAGTCTACGCTACAGTGCATATGAAACTATTCCTCCAGATATGGAAGGCGTTAACCTTTATAAAAAAAGAATAACCTTTCTGAGTTGCCTATGAATATTAATGATGTGTGCTTATTGACTCGACGTTTGCTGACTGAAAAAAGTAGTTTTTTATTTGTCATTTTTTTATTTTATGTCATGCATTTTGAGAAGTATCTTTAAATTCTATTTATTTATTATAACATATACACTAAAGATATGTTTTATTAAATATAGTAAAGAATGATAAATAAAATAATTAAATAAATAATATAAAACAAATTATTAAAATTTTATCTATGCATTTTTCTTGGACAAATACAATTATAAAAATGAAAAAATTGTATAAGAAGCTATTAGATATCTTTATTAAAGTAATGTCTTTTGTTTTATGTATAGGTATTATGGAGATCATTAATATATTAATTATATAAATTTTAAGTAGTCAATATTATATAGAAGTTTTAATTGTATCTAATAATATTAATAATTTTAATTGTATATTAATGTTTTAAATTAAATGAAAAGTTGATACACACATATAGTTTGTGCGATTAAAAAATTAGTGCTTGATATTCAATGGGATATAGTAACGTTATCTTTTTAATTTTAAGATTCCGCATAGATTCCAATAAGACACGGTAAAATTTCCTCGGGGGAGAATGGTTGGAGGAGGTTGAAATGGATCATAAAAACGGGGACGGTGGGTATCGAGGCGGGCTTGTGATATTAACGTTGCGAAATCGTGGCTGCACTTTGCAGGCAGCACGCGGGTCCACACGAGGCCACAATAAGCCATTGTGGATCAGCAAAGTAGTTTCCGATATCGACCGATAAATTCAAATGTGCTCTCGAGCAGCCATTGAAGCGCCACGCCCGCGGCACGTGCGTCGACAGAAAATCGTTAAGGATGCGGAATAACGGCGGCAAAAAGGTCCTGGAGGGGTCATAGAAGCAGTCAGAAAAGAACAGCACGGGAATCAAACATTAACGACAGGCGTTATTGTCGTCGGCTCGCTCGTAAAGCAAACAACGTTCATGTTTTCATTGATAGGTACGACTCACGTGTCTTGGAAGGATCGTTAAAGAAAATACATATACGATCGACACGTTTATTCGACGCTGTAATTATTTTTTACAGTATTATCAGAGAAAAGAAAATTTAATTATTTTAAGAATTTTTGACATTTAATTAAAAATGCATAATTTTGACAGTTAATTGGAAATACAACAATGTTAAATTGTTATCAAAAATACATTGCATTCTGAAAAATGCTCATCAGAAAAATATAAATAGATGCATAAATAGATTTACGTTTGTGCTACAGTTTTATTTTGTTGCTATCATGTAGCTTCAAAAAAAAAAAGATAAAATCAGTTTCCAATGATATCTGGCATACTACTCATTTGCAGAAATCAAATTGTACGTTAATATGACAGTAATATCGTCAATATACTGCGGTGATTTAGTCGCGTGTGAGATGAGTCCTCAGTGGACTCAAATGTCGAGAACACTCGATTATTTCCAAGTCCGCGGATCTTCGAGCATTATTCAGCGGCGAGTGTTCAGTTCGGCTAAAATCGATTACGTCGCTCCGGGATCAAATTGTGAGGAGAAGAGGCACAGGGTACTTCAGCCGCCGATCAGAGGAGAGGAGGCGGATCCTAGCTAGAGGAAGTAGGTTCGATTTCGATTCCGACTTTGAAGCATCCTCGATAGATCCGGATCAAACTGAACGACCGAGTTTCTGTCGCGTCGAGTACGAACGTTGCTCTCTTTCCGCTCACCGTATGTGCCGTCCATATATATGCAACGGAGAGAATCGAGAAGCATGGTCGGGGATGTAAGCTCGAAGAGTAAATCCATCGGCCAAGCTTAGTTATGTAAAGTCCTGCTTGAGGCGACGTGGTCGGGCTTCGCACCTGCGATTCCGAAATCCGTGAAAAACCCGAGGGAGACGTGCAGAATGTCGAGGCGAGTAAAGTTCGGATCTCAACGGTGCGTACAACTCTGATCAGAATTCGACGTGAAATTACATATCCGAATTTTTATGGAGTTCTTTAAGAGAAGCGACGTTCCGCGCAATATCTAAATGTGTTCCGACACTTTTAATCTCACATACGCAGGAGATTGCTTGGAAAGTAATTTTTACATTCCGGTTGATTATTGTTAAAAATACCCGTAACTTCTTGGACTTAATTTCCTAAATAAGTCGCGAGATCTGCAGCGCGACTGCCTTGCCAGATATATATGTCGTTGTTAATATACTTCTTGTATGTACATGAAGTACGATGAGGTAGGAGTATTTGCTTTTGGTTCAAGAGTCGCATTTCAAGCAGTTTCCCCTTAATTTCTAATCTCTCAAAGGGGTGGTCCGTTAGATTAGTCCTCGCAGAATTTCCGTAGTAATAGCAATCTCTAGACCCGTTCCATTCCCAGCATCCTCATTCCACTATTTTAACGTTTGTGGAGTAGAAGTCACTTTAATATCCTTCCGAAGACAAGACCACACAAGATTAATGTTCCTATTCTCTTGAAATAAATCCTCAAATTAAGAAAAGTTAATACAGCCGTTAACGTTATTAATGTAGCAATATTATGTAGTTCATAAGTTAGTTTTAGAACATATTTTATATATAGATCTATTTTTTGTGATATTTTCAAGTCAGTAGGAGAATTATTAGATTCATTATATAGCTTAAAATGTTGTAGGAATTAAAAAAATGTTTTTATTATTACGAGAGATAATAGGTATTCATCAAAACTTTGTAGATTTAACCAATCTAGGTTTCTGCACTGCTTCGCGTTGCGTTTCCTCGAAACTTTCTCGTTCTTCAGAGGGTAGTGACAGTTTGGTATTTGTAGAATTTGCAAACTAGTGGTTATCGGAAGCTGAGTTCCCTTAACCTTCTGGCTTCTACAGCTGCAATTTGGTTTCTGTCTTAGTCCATCTAATTTCGTGTTTTCCTAAATGACTTGAGTGAGTAAATTAAATCGCCGCATTTAAGAAAAGAGCAATTTTTGTCAAAGAAAAACTATAGATTTTCTTTATTTTATTAATGCAAATTAATGAAAGTTAATTTGCTAAAACTTTACTTCTAATATTTTTATTAGAAGAAATGATAAAATTTATACAAAACTCTTTATGTCTTAAGACTTAAGATTTACCTCTATTTTAAATTTACGATAAATTGTCTCTGGAAAGAAATTAGACTTGATTTCGCGCAAAGGAAAAGTTCTTTTCTTGACAGCAGTAATCAGTAGTTAAAGCCGCGTCTTATACCATTTGTAAGAGGTAGCACTTTGATAACTCTCTTGAGGGATATAACGAAACGAATCCTCGGAACTTTCGATCATCAATGCGGCCGCGTCGCCTGATTGCGAAGACTCTAAAAGAAGAAAAGTTACTTTTCTGCAGACCGAAGGTAACGAGCATAGCGGCATTCTTGATGATTATTCGTGTGCCGAGAACTCGCTCATCGCGCTCGGTATTGGGGCCTCGCGATAAAGCAGGATTATTCGTTGATTTCTTCTCTTTCGAGATCTACGCCCGCTTGGCTATTTAATTAAGGAATTACAGACGCTCGTTCTGTCTTTGGAGAAGCGTCCATTTGTAATTCCACCTGCGTTTTTGTCTCCCTTGCCTCTCGGCATTCCATTTTTTTTATCTCTCTCTCTCGTGATCCGCCAGCTAAGAAAAACATAAGCCGAGAGCAATTCACGGAGCGAGTTGTGAATATTCATGTCTCAGATTACGAGAGTTGGAAAAGTAAATTGGAGTTTGAACATCGAATTATTCGTTCGTAACGCATTTGTTCAATATTCATTGCTCATAATAACGTATTTTTTTTTTATTCTTGCGTTTCCTTTCCCAATAGTTTTATTCTCTCAGCAAATACGGGCAATTAAGAATGAGTAAGGAGCGAATATTTTTAAAATTTTTAATTCTTTTCGATTGCGGAATCGCTACTTCACCGTGGTTATCTACTTCGATGGATCTTAGATTTATCTATGGTATTCTTTATCTCTGATATTGTGCGGTATCAATCGGTAATCGAACAATACTCCGCGCTTATCCTTGATTCTTGGAAGCTCCGGATAGAAAGGACGTTGGCGGAGTTTGTTGGCTAAATCCACAGAAATTGGTGCTTACACTCTTCCGGCACTATCGTCTCTTCCGGCGGACGATCGTTTGTAGCTAACAGATTAACTGTACGATGCAAGTTGCTGTCGTTTGCAATCCTTTTAGCTTGTTACCGTAATTGTTTGATGAGATTAAAAAAATTTACAACCTGGCTCGCACAATAGGTCTCATGTTAATATGCGTGTAATTTTATAATACTAGAATTTTTTATTTTAATATAATTTTAATTTAAGACCTAATTAGTACGATAAGAATCTTAGAAAAGGAAAGTAAGAATGTGGAGTTTAATTAAATTTTTATATCAAGAAATATTTGTCTTCAATTTCGTTAAATCGAAAGAATTTGTCGTAGGAGTTGTGGAGAAAAGCTTGATCTTAAGAATATACTGTACAATACTTTTGCACGGAGAATTATCTTGGAAACTTCAACCGCAGAAGGAAAGCTTAATTTTGTTGAAAGCAGGGTAAGCGTGTACTGTGAGTTCGTAATGATTGGAGACGCCGAACGAAGAGAGACATCGGACAAATAAAGAAGATAGACGGAATGAGCGTATGAAAAAAACGAGCGAGGAAAGGAGCGAAAAAAGAGAAAGACAAATAGTATAGATGAAAAGCTTGCGAGAATCTCGCGACGGAATACGCTTCTGCAGTGCGCTAAACTTTCGACAAAGTTTGTCGGGAAGAACCTTGCGGCGACCGGATCTTGCGGAACATAGTGACTCTTTCAACGCTCCCCCGCCAGCGCGCACCCTTTTGCGCCGAGTGTGCATCAGTTATGTTGCGTTGTACCGCGACATGCAGCAATGCCCGCAACACGCGCAGAATTGTGGCACCTTGGTTGATCGGAAAATTTACCGCCGCGTTAGAAATAGGGCACCACACATTGAGTATAATGTGTAGATCAAAATATTCTGCTATACCATGATTATATATACAATATTACTATGCATTAAATGCATAATATATAATTATTATTATGTATTGTATTAATATTAGCGGAATAACAATATATGCATATATGACATGTACATTATTTTTAATTATAATTACTTAATATAATTTTGAGAAAATATTACGTGCATTTAGCAACGTGCGATTCTTGTAAGCTTATAAAAAAAATTGAAAGAGTCTGGTTTCAAGATTTCGTATAAAGTCTAAAGAATGCTCAGAATATTTCGTGAAATTCATAAGGCGATCATGCGTGCGGAGTTTCAAGTTCACAATTCGCAATTCGGCTGAAAGAATCTTATGCAAAAAATATTCCGTGCTGAAATGTCGTTTCAGTTTCTCCCCCAGCAATCCGCGACGAGTCTCCATTCCGTAGTTTTACAGTTCGTTCAAAAGTTTCACCGTCGCGCGAACTTCGCCAGGATAGATTGCTGGCGCGAGTTAGTACGCGAGAAGTTCTCCGTATGACCGAGAGTGTAGCTTGTAAATTTCTTTTCGCCGAGCGATATATCTTCCGCGACGCAATGTTAGCGAATGTTTCCGTCCGCGAGCGACCCAATAATTCTCACAGCACCTGCGTGCGGCTACAGATAGATCATCCATCCTCTGACCATCTCATTTTTTGTAATCTTGCAACATAACTTCGGCGATTCTTACCTAATATGAACAACAGGTCATATAGCTGTTTGTTATTTTATTATTTTGCTCTTTCCACTATGAGAGCGTTATTTCGAAAGATATCTTGAATTTTATAATACGTAGCAATTGCTTTTAAAAATAATTTCACATATATAACACTTAGAGAGAATTACTTTCTTTTATTCAAGGAAAAAAGAAAATAAAATAGAATATTATTTATATTAATGCAATATTTTAAATGTGATGAAATTAAGTTTTATTACTGCATATATTTTAATTATTTGTTTTAAGCCAAGACATTTAAAAAAGAAAAAAGTTTTTTATTTTTTAAATCTATTGGCCTAAAACGTTAAAAAATAATTAAAGAAAATCACATAGCGATTGAATAGTAAAAAATTGTACCGAGCTCAGCGGGGATATAAATTGCCTTCGGATGCAAAACTCGTCCGTTTTGCGCATCGAGCGAGAAAGATGTTCGCATAATTTGCTCATAAATATTACTAGTCATCTATATGGCGCGCCGTGCAATTTGGTGGCAAATTTGTATGGCGCAGGTGCAGGAGCACTTATGCTAAGTGTATTTTATGGACGATACGCAGACGCGCAGCTCTGACATTTTCTAGACGAGTTAATTGCTTTATTATTCTTTTTGTAATCATCAAGGTTCGAAAGAATAAATGTGGAACTTTAACATTTCGTAGATATATGCAGCAGAATTTAGTAAAACATTTATTTTAAATTGATATCTTGTTTTGCGGAAAATATTCTGTTTGGTATAAAATTATCTCATGCAAGTAAATATCTCGAGCATAAAAAATGTTATTTTTAACGATATTTCCGGCCGAAATAAGCGTGGTGATTCTGCAATATGGTAAAATAACGTTGTATTTTAATGTGTTAACATTAAATGCTAGAGAGAGAAAGGAAAGAGGATTAAAAGCTGCGTAATATAAACTACCGGGATAGAATTACGTTGTTGCTATTCATTAGCGGCATAAAGAGCAAGTCGCGGAATATCTCGCGTTTACCCAGCTCACTATCCTCCAATGATCAGGAGCTACAATGTGTTTCCTCGCTTTGTCTGTATTCCTGTGCCTCGCGGGCTTAGCTTGTTTGTTGCGCTTTGTGCCCGTTCCTCGCTCGGCGACTTTCACTGTGTTCCCCGTTTTTATTTGCACGTTAATATTACATCTGCTCTGTACTCCGTAGCTCTTGCGTAACGCGGCTATAACAGGGGAATACGCCGAGGAACGGAAGCGAGAAACGCGTAGAGAGACGTGTATTTTCCGCGTCGAAAATATTTTTATTCTTGTCTAATACGACGGATTATTTTAACTAGCGTCCGTGTGTATCGGAAGAATGTTAAATACGTGTGAACGATTTTAACACTTTGGGTTATGATAATGTTGCAATACTGCGTTGAATTCCAATTATTTTTTCCGATATTAGTAAAGTGCCAGATTTACCACGAGAATTTGACTATTACCACAATGGGATTATATTACAGCATTCTAATATCTTTACTGAGCTTAAACTAATTTTGTCAGACATGAAGAGTAAAAGCTGAAGAATAAATCTTATCTTTATCTTAGTTTTTCTAATTGGTATTAGAACTGATATATTTGATACATTTAATACTTTTTATCTGTTTTAATACGCTTTTATTACTATAATTGGCAGACTAATTGTTATGCTATTATTTTAAGTAATTCTGTTCTAAATTCAAAGTAATCATGAAATTATGAATTATAGATGTAATTTTAAATAAAAATATTATTAAATACCATATTAAAAAGGATATTAATATAAAATCACCTAAAACGTTTTTCACCTAAACGATTAAAGATTTAAAAGATTTCTCGAACATCGAATAGATTATCAACTGTAATAATTTAAACGAAAGTATAATTAAAGACTCAATTAAATGATTAATTAACTAAAGACTTTTGATATTAAAATTAAAAAAAATAATAAAATTGTCTTTGAGATTCTAATTAAATTAACAGCAATTATACATTTATGATTTTCAATTTTGCTAAATGTTATTATGGCAATCGTGTGCGTTTCTGCCGAACAATAGCCACGCCAGTGGCCGCCAATAGCTAGCCGCATCAAGAGAACGCGCTTTTTCGCAAGTGCTCGGACTCAAACAAACTGCATTTATAAGTTCGCCTCCAGCGTACCCATATCTCTTTGCTCTACGGGTTCTATCGGTTACCGATGCTCCGCCATGTAAAAGAATTGATACTATGATTTTTAGTGATTTTTAGTAACAATTCGTTGAATTATCCAAAAATATCAAACGATTCGGATTTATTGATATCAAGGGGGAGAAAGGAAACAGATAATAATTTTATATATTAATTAATATATCCTTAAAACTCTTATATAATTTTAACAGAGTCATTTATCTGTGAAATTTTTGGCAAATTATGCGTAAAATATTTTTCATCATTCTCACGCTGATATGTCACCGCATGATAACCGGATGAATTGGCTATTGGTTTGAAACTTTTCTAACGGTTCATTGTTTTTGTAACGATCACTTGCCGCTTGAAAACCATTTGAATTCTTTGTCGTATTTAAGGTGTTAATTTATTAATCTTACATTCTTTAAATCCGATTTAGTGAGTGCAATTCATATCTCCTTGACCGGAAGTCACAACGTTCATTTTTAGTCAAAATATTTCGGATATTATGAATTTTTGAGTGTTTTCTCAAATCTCGAATCTTATACTTCTCCTAAATGCAACTCTTTAAAAATACTCGCCTTACTTCGTCTGAAGAGTTCGTCTGACAGCTTGAGATTTTTAATTTCATTATCATCGCCTCGCTGAGGATAACTCGATGTGGAGTCGAAGTATAGTTATAGCCGATTTATAGTTTTAATAGAATGTTCAAATCGACTTGTATGATATAGAATTATTAATTAAACTGATAGACGTTAATTCACGCATTAGGAATTACGTTTGACTCTCAAAACTCATTTTATTATTACGTCTTTAAAGACTCAATTACTACTGGCACGACATTAGTTGCAGCTGCTGCCTGCGTGTATAAAAATGTCAGTAGCGAGTCGGTACTCGTAGTCTCGTTACTCGGTTCTCGCAAGAGCTATCACGGGAACGGCGAGTAATAATTTCGTAATTACCAGGCCTGTTGCTCCCTGGGGAGGGCTCGGCGCGGTCATAGCAAGTATGATTTTGCATTCACGCCGCGGATTCCCGGGGGTATCGTTGTTGCTAGTCGTGGCAGGACGGGAGGAAGAAGAAACTGCGAAAGTGGAGAATCCCTCTTGCGTCTCTCGTGATGGCCTTTTTGCCCGCGGAAAATGCCCGAGTTTTCCGCCCCGTCTGTCATTGCGCCTTCGCTTTTCTTTCTCGTATTTGTTGCTCTTTATGTCTGCCAGAGTCATTCTTCCAAAGTCCATTTTCCAGCTTCAATAATTTCTCTGCTTCTATGTTCATTTCGCGCTTTATCTTTAGAATTGACATTTAATAAATTTAATGGAAAATTATAACATAATTGAAAGAGTTCGCATGTTCGCGGACCATGTAATTGTATAAAGCTGTCGATTATTTCTTTTTGAGAATATTTAATAATAAACTAGAATTATAATTATTTCAAACATCTTCAATCGTTATATAGAAAATAAATTTGACAATTAATAATCAAGATTGAACTTTGATAATATGAAATTTTATATGCATTTAACCACGAGTATTAATTATACAAAACATATTTTATAGAACGCGCTTATTTTTTATTCAGTATACCCGATATTGCGAAGCGAGTGTTTCGTTCCCCTGGTAAATTTGATAAAAATTTCCAGCGCTTTACCGGAGACAGTTTGTAATTTGATCGCGAACTAGATCCCGCGTTTACCATGAGCAAACCCCGCCATTTAGCGCGAATAAATTTTCGCTTCTGTCTTTTTCGTAGTGTCTTGCTCAGCGTTACCCGAGCTATCCAAAAGCTTCTGGAAAATTGTGTGTGATTTAAAAATCTGGAAATACGTTAGTTAAATGAAGTGATAGCTATATTATAATAATATCTAAAGCTACCACTTTATTACCAAAATTATTTATAATGATGAAATATGAATTTCTTTATTCTTCATTTAATTGATATTTTATTATTTTTGATATTTTTCTAGCTAAATGTAGTTTAATTTAACTACAATATCAAGTTTAACATGTTTTTTTATTAAAAAAGCGAACATTGTCCATAATATTTTGTAACGTTTACATACGCGAAGTGATTGGATGTCCGGTTTTATTACAAATCAATTAGTACTTAATTTATTTTTGGCACGAAGCCATCGAGATCGAGGGGAGTGACTCGAGAGAGGTCAGCACGAGATCGGATGATTTATTGTCGTAATTAATTCGGCACCGGCTTGCCGCTGGCTTTCGCGCGTCACGCGAGAGATACAGAACGGAAGAAAAAGGGTCATGCTCGGGGATTATTAACGATGCCATGGATAAGCACGATTCTCAAATTTACGTCGGTATCGTTACTTCCGCTACCCAAACATGCGAAACATAAAAATTACATTAATCTTCAAAAGTGCTGTAAAAATTTCTCTTCTTTCCATCTCGCTCATCTCTGCATAAACGCGTATGCGCTACGTATTTTCCAGAAACCCGTGTTTACTGCAGTTTCCTTCAAAACTACTGTAATTACATTTGCAACTGAAAAAAGCGACGGTCATATTTTTGTAACTTGAGTTTTTAAATTGCTTGTGTACTGTGCTACAAGCTCGCAACATACCTATGCAAAATAAAAAATATTTGACTCTTTTATGATGGCAATTAAATTTTTAATTTTTCTTGCAGTTATTATTATAGGTTTTTGTCATAACCTTCTTTTATAATACTTTATATGATATGCTGTTCAAATAACATCGAAAATTGTACCGCTTGTAAACATGAAATATTACAGTTATAATGCTGTTCAAAAATAACCGAAGTTCATTTCGTGTATTGAAGTTTCCTTTATGCGAGACTGCTATTACATAAATGGTTTAAATTACATAAAACGAGGGATCGATCTGAGCTTCATGATTTTACATAGTCGGTTAAGAGGATCGGGGTTTTAAAAAATTCAATGATAAAACGTGAGTTTAAAATTGTCAAGTATTTACATTGAAAGTGTCGAAAGATACTTGAAAGTATTCTTGTCATATAATTTACACTATTTCGTGTAAATAATGAATTTATTTTTACACAATACTGGCAGTATTTCTGCTATTTGGCTTTTGTTCTCATTATCCATTACATTATGTTTTCGTTACATATTTTCAGTGGAAGTGATCGTTAACGAAAATGGATGAAAAGAATTTCTAATATATTCTAAAGATTTATCTTTATATTTTCATGTAAAATATTTTCTTTCGTATTAATTTCATAATATTGAAATTCTTCCTTATATTTTGTAACAAAATTTATTTACAAAATTGATGTTGATGTATTGGAATTATAAATATTAAAACCATTTAAGGTTTTAAAAAATATATTTTTCAATATTACTAAATTAAATTAAACTAATTCTTTCAATTTATATTTATCACAAAGTATTTACAATACTTTCATTGAAAATTACACTGTTAGTGCCTGAGAAATCGCCATGCAAAGTCAGGTAGAATGACTACTAGTACAACGTACCTTGTTTTCCTAAGTAATATGTAACGAGAAGCTTTGTTCCAACAATGCATTCGCTAGCTGATCATACTCATTGCCAGTCATATACCTGGTCGTCGATTATTCTGACAAGCAATAATAATCGGCGACTTCTCCGTTTTCGCTTCGCACAGATCTTCAAATTAATCTCGAGGAGAATTTAATTAGTTAGCGAACAATGGCACTGTGACGTGAGACAGAAACGCGGAGATGTGGAAACCGCGTCGATCAGTCATTCACAGACCGTCAGGTACCAACATCGATTACTCTTGCCGAGTGCACTTAATCCACGGCGTATATTGTTAAGCATTAATCGCAGCAGCGGGTGCCGCGCGGAATGCTACACCGTTCGGTGATAATCGATAATCGCACCACTCTGCTAGCGCGCATGATGGATCTCGCTGGAAAATTCGATTATCGGCTCCATTTTTTGGTAACGTGACCAATCATTTATCGGTCGGTGAATAATTCTCATCCTTATGAAATATTTTGCGCGCCGATAATTTTTTTTACAAGCCTAGGAAGACTTAAATTTCCAAGATGGTGTTATTCTAATATTCAGAAATTTTTATGTAAATTTATAAAAAGCTGACATTTTAAATTTAACTAAATTAAAATTTCAATTTTTTCAATACAAATTTTACCACTAAAGAATTTATTTTTGAAAAAGAAATAGAGCTTTTTGTGTGGATTATTAATAAAATATCCGTATACAATTCAATTTTATTTCAATATTTTATATAAAGTAATATTTTTTCTAAAATAAGAACAAATTTAATAAAATACTAGTACGAGAAAGTTTTATATTCATCTGTCGTGTAGAATTTCCATTGTTTAATGATATAGTATTAACTTGTTACATTCTGAATATTCCATGCTATTTGAGAACTTCGTTTCTAATTTTCGGTAGTGCAGTCGAGCATTGGTCAGACGCGCATTCGTATCCGTGCTTGACTGTCCACCGGTAGGTGTAGTGCTCGACAAGCGTATCGATGGTTTTACAGCTCGGTCTCTTGCACCGCGTTCATGCTATTCAATATCGCCAAAGGTTCACTGCTCGACGAGTGAGCGCTGCTTTTATTATACCCAGCGAACGTGGCCTCCTTCGTCGATCGTCGATGGTCATTCGCCGCTATACCAGCCGCAACGAAAGGGCTTGATTTTCAGCGTACTGATTATTATCTTCAATGGTTGTTCGTTGCATTTCCCTATTGAAATAACAGTAGAACATTTGATGTTTAACTAAATATTCAATGACTCGCTGGCTATTTTGCGGCTTCATTGTCGGGAAAGTTTACGCAACAGAAGCAATTTACTAGCATGCAGAAATTATAAAGCTTTGATGTATTTTATTCTCTTTTTTTAATATTTACAATAAAAGGGTTACCAAAAAATTTTTTGCATGATGTAATTTTCAAATCCATATGATTTTTCCATTTGATTTTTATTATAAAAATTTTCACAAATATCAAGAGGTTTATTGAAATTTTTCGTATAAAATATTCTGACAAATAAAAATAGAATTGTATATATAAACTTGCTAATAAATAAATATATAATTAATTTTTTCAAACAGGTAGCGTGAATTTTTTGAAAATTTTTTACATAGCGCAAGGTATGATTTTTTTGCCTACATCCTGTAATACTCCCTTAATACAAATAATAACGTATTATTATATTATATTAACGATTATATTAATATTATATTAGAAAATAATATTAAAACAAAAATCACAATAATAATACATATCGATAGTTAGTTCAGCGCAGTTTTCGTGCGACCATCCTTTACATTGTTTGCATTGAATCCAGTTTGCCTGATAATCTTTTCCACATATGGGACAGCAAGTCTTATTCTCTTCTAAAATGTCTTACTTTCTATTAGTCTTGGCTAATGTTTTCTGAATTTCTCTCTTTTCCCGTTGGTTAAGTGGACCAAATTACACATTCTTATATGGTCCAAATTACACAAGAGTGCTTACAACGAATTATAAGTAGCACTAAAGCATCAAAAAGTATTTACACTACAATTATAAAATATGTTACCTTAAAGTTCTATGAAAAAGCACGTAAAACTGTTTTGCGATATAAACTGTATAAAGCAATAAGATTCGCTTTTAAAACTAATCACAAAATTACATAGAAATTTCGCACTAACAACTTTCGCATTTCCTGACTCGACTGTTCTCGCTCGAGTAACGAAAACTGATGGCAACAGGCTCTAGACAAAAGACAATCACGATTCTCTCTCAGAAGTGGTGCTACATATCACGCTTATATTAAAATCATTACTAGTCCGAATTACACACTAGTCCAAAATACACGGACTTTCCCTATAGTATATTATAAAAAATTTTTTCATTTTATGAAGCTGTTTATATATATTTTATGTGTGTCTTACTTTTTGTTAAATGTTTCAATGGCGTTTTAACAAATATAACAGATAAATTGTTATCTAATGCAAGTAACAATATCGATAATTTCTTTTGGAGCTATTATTACATTTAAGACTGAATGCTATTTCTATCACGAAATCCGACAAAAGTATCTGTGGAATAGCCAGGAAATAGTCAGAAATGTGTCCGGTTCTAATGCAAGTTGCACGATACTGAGTGCACGCTACGTATTTTTCTGAAAGCACTTCGGAAACAATCGTTATTCCCTTCGTCTTTATCGCCGACGGCAATTACCAGTGCCTGCATTGCTTTTATTGGCACTAGATTCTCGTTAAAGATTCTCTTTGGCAATCGTGAAAAAAACAATTAACTTGGCGCGAATGAATGGTTTCTTCTGTGGCATTCGATCTGAATCTGAAAATACCGAATTATCGCATTTGATATAAGAATTTTCTTTTAAAAGTTATCAGGCTTTTTCTCTCTTTCTTTTCTATTTTAATTAAATAAATTAAAATTTAAAATAAATACAAATATAATGATATTTTTCCAATTGCATCCAATGGTTATAATAATAAAGCCATTAAATGAAGCA
>VBVQ01003574.1:0-18162 GCA_011636635.1 Tetramorium simillimum
TGTTACAATTATATAGGAATTTATTTTAGGCATCAATTTTTTAAAAATTGCTAAATGTTACAATAATTAAATTTAGAATTACTGATTTTTAAATTTAAATATAGACTTATTACGCAATATATTATACATTATATTTTAAAATTGAAATGAAGCTAAAATTTTTCTGCATGCTTTCCTATCTGGATTGTTTTTAGTGCTGTGTCTGATGATTCAGGCGAGGTGATCTTTTCTCACGTATCTGTGACGCGCATGTTGGTTGGACACAGGTGTACAGACCTGTAGTTTTAACGTCGGTTTTGTGGACGACTAATTTTTTTATAACAATGTTATATATAGTGTTTCCTTTTTTATTTTTAACAATGATTTTTCTAATTTAGAGATGATTTTTTTCTTCAAAATATTGGGATTAGCCGAGTATTTTTAAGTTATGAAAGAGTGAAAAGTCTTTTAACAAACAATTAAATTTTTTTCAGAAAAATTCTCAATAATACAAAATTTGAACTAAATAAAGATGAAAATAACGTGGTCAATAGTAAATTGTGTATACGTTGTTCTTTAGGAAGGTATAATATCTATTACAAAATCGAACGATTTGGCTCCATTTCAGGCCGTCTTCAGTGATACAGTAACAATAGAAAGAAATTAAAAAACTTCAAAAGTCTTTTTATAAATTAAATATTTCGGAGCCAAATGAATTGCAAAATTACATTTTGCAATGGGAGACGGTTAGATAGAGAATTTAAGATATTAAGTATGGCTCGCCGAGATATACGAGGCACATACTAGTCTTTATTTCGTCGTTAATTAGAAATCTGGGCGCGCAGGACACGTCGATAATTGGTTTGGTCGTTTGGGCAAAACTGTTGCGGTTCTCCGAAACTCACTTCTCTCTCCCATCGTCCTTTCCTTGGTCCTCCAGTTATCTTTATAATTGTTTTCGACTTTGAACAAAGCCTGCAGCCGAAGACAAGATCTTGCTGTTTTCGGGAGCTTTCTAATTAATAACATTATGAGGTAGAACTATGCTCGCGCTCTTAACATCGCAAACATTCGCTCGACGAAGGAATATTATCGAATATTATAAAGCAATTACAACTTGCCAATTTTTTAAGTTCTTAATAAGTTTCTATTTTTTTCAAGTTTAACTAGAAATATAATGCCAAAGAACGAAAAGTTACTATAAATGGTGACATTTTCGTAAAACTAATTCCAAATGAAAAACTCTGCCGTTGAAAAAAAATAATGCGCGAGTAGAGAAGAACCTTGCATAACTTCCGTGAAAATGTTATTTTTATAGGTATGATTCACATTGATTCCAATTATTAATTTACGCATGATTGTGAACAGGTAGATAATAAGAATCGATAAATAACAAAATGTGACTATGCATTATGTAAGTAATTGACGATAAAAAAAAAGCTGAAACAAAAATTTATCTTTAGCTCTGTGTCATTCAATCGGTATAATCTTTATTTTTCACCTTGAATTATCTAGTTATCAACATACAAAGGCAACTAACAAGTAAAGCCTTTTGTGTCCACGATGCTAGAACTCGGTCCGAGATCTCGGTACGAGAAATTTCTTGAGAGAGGATCTCGGACCGAATTCTAGCATCGTGGACATAAGGCTTAAGACTTTGTATCCACGGTAAATTTATTTATTTTTTTTTTTAGACTCACCTGGAACAAATAGCAGATTTCCAATGTGTACTAACCAGAGTACTAAGGGGAGAAGGTAGGAAGCGATACTCTAATCTGCGAGAATATCTCTCAGATCCGTTAAATACCGCATGATTTTCTAGATTGCTCAAAGCTGACGTATGTGGCCAAAAAGCCATCATGGGATAACGCCGGAGTTTTCACGTTACACGCGTATGTGACGAATTTTGGTGATGGAAAAGTGACTGCGTTCAATTTGTCGGTCTCGGACGTCAATTTTCATAGTAAGGAGACATCAAATTGCTGTCGCTATCGAGATACTTACAATACAGCCGATATATCAGTACAAATATTTCCCGTTGCCGTGCATTAAAAATTTCTTTGTACAAATCAGGGTTAACTACGCGTTATCAAAACATCGTCGACGCCGACCAGAGCGCGTGCAGACACGTGAAGTTGAACGGGAACGCCAGCCACCCCGTGCCCAAAGACTTCTACGTGTCGTGCCCGTTCGCAGGTGCTGCGTACGAGGGCACACCGTATCGCTTGGAGTACGTCGCGACCGGAAAAAATCACATACACTACAGAAAATACATATTTTACGTGCCGGAGCACGACTTTATCGGTGGGTCTCGGCGCTTATCTCTCTCCGTTTCCGCCTCGCGATTTCGCACTGTTCGTAAACTCCTGTCCGCGAATCTTTTCCAGAGGATGGCGTTCAGACCGAGAAGTTCACGCCCTTCGTGTACGTCGACGTGTCGGATCCATCGAGTCCGGTGTTGTTCGTACAACCGCTCCCGTCGTCGTACAACGTGACGGAGTACAAGATGTGGCTGGTTAACAACGACACGCAGTTGACGGTCAGCACTGCGGTCCTGTCCGCGAACGAGGACCGCGGACACGTGCGGTACAGCTTCAACGTCTCGGCACCGAACGGCGTCTATTACATTAAAGTCGCGGCCCTGCATCCCGAGTGCGGCGAACACGGATGCGCGAACAGCACGTCGCCCTACATATACATAAGTAAATGCCGTTCAGCTCGAAATTTCCCCTCTTTTCTTTTTCTCTCTACGTTTCCGGCTCTAATTCACTTTAATTAACTCTTTCAACAGTAATTACGTATTCTCACAGGACACGCGTCTCATCGACTGTTGATTATGATAATCAGCTTAATATGGATACCGCCGGTAATCCTGTACACGTTATATCACGCGTTTAAGCTGTACAGAAAGAGGGGTGAGAATTTTATCCATTCCTTTTTTTTTTCTCTCGCGAACACGTCTAACTCGTTCACTTGGATAAATCGTTTTTCTTCTTTTTTTTAAATATAGTTTTAAAAAGAATGACGATAAGGCCAAACTGCTTGTTGATATACTCGCCGACGCATCCGTCGCACGTGAACGTAATGACAGAGTTGACGAAGTATCTGCGATACTGTAATGTCAATGCCATGATCGACATGTTCGACATCGCAGAAACGACCAGCAAAGTGAGTGAGATGAAATAAATCGAGGATGTAACCATTATGGCAATTGCGTTCAAAGCGATATAGATCTACAATTGTCGATAATGCGAGCTTGATTGATTTATCTAATAATGCTTAGCTTTTTACGGGCGCGACAGACTAGCGAGATAATCGTGTAACGTGACCGCAGGACCCAGGGCTCTGGTGCAACACCGCGTTTCAGACGGCGGACGTTGTGCTGGTTGTGACATCCCCGCCGACGTCCGCGAAATCCGACGCGACGATCGTTTATCGAAATGTAGACAACCACCTGTTGCGATTACTGAAGGAGAACTATCCGCGGAGAAACAAAAGGTATTACGCGATACATCTGCCGTACTGCAAGTCGGACCATGTGCCGGAGGAGGCGCGGCTCTTCAAGAAGTTTGACATTCCCGAGGATTTGACGAAACTGGTGAAGACGATCCACGGTATCGCCTGTCTGCCATTCTTTGCACCGTTGGACCACGAGCTGTTGGAAAGCGTTAAATTCGCCACGGCAAAGATATCGGAGGACGAAGCCGCAAACGCGACGAAGAGCACCGAGGAGACCGGTGAGTGGCGTTATCGCAATCGATACTTGATTCTGTTACCGTAGCAACACTCTGCTATCTGTTGATTTTTCTCCGCGTAATTCCTCTATTTTTGTATCAGGTGTATTTGATTTTTTTGTATTTCGCTTTTTCTTCTTAGCTCGCTATTATTTTATTGTTATTGTATCAGTAATTTTACGATCGATCGTTGTGAATTTTCTCTTTAGACGATTTATTACCACCGATCGTCGTACCAGAGACTGCAAAATGCGATGCCGACCGACCCACCGAGGTCCCTAGGCCCGATACGCCAGATAACGATGTCATACCTCAGTCTTTCGCGACACATATCGATGAACTGAATTTACTTGGTGAAATTGATGAAGAGAAATCCTTTGTCATTAATTCCACGAGGAATGATTGTAAGTTTCGCATAGATAAGTTAAACTTGTGATTTTATATATATATATATATATAAATTTTATTTTATATATAGTTCATAAGAGATTATTTTCTTATCATTTTCTTATCTTATTGATTTTATATGCGGTTATAGTTGATTAGAATAAAAGAATTTTCCATAAATTTCATCGGCTCGCCTTTTTAATCTCCTGCATTCTGAAACTCGACACACGTAATTTTATTGCATTTGAAAAACATTTTTCCATTATACGTAATCACATTGATGATTTATACCAATATATTCATATAAAAATATCATTAAAAATATAAAACAGAGAGAAACATTTAAAAAATTTTAAAACACCTAACGATAATAATATGGGAAATTGCTTTCTTGTCCTTATTTCCTTTTTCCTTGTCAACTTTTTTATTAAGTACGTCCTTTCAACTTTTTTTTCAACTTTGAGAAAATGCAACAGGAGGACAAGTGCATTGGGAATTAGGTAAGAGTAGTATGAGGAAATACTCCATTTTGAAGCGTCTCTTTTATATGTTTTTGTGATATAGTTACAAGAAAATAATATGGCACAATATTAACCGGCTTATAACGCGCGTGCTCCACATCGTTGTCGTTAACGCTCCGGAGAGTTAAAAAAAAAAAGGAAAGAGGTAAACATCGAACGTGTAGCCCGTAAACATGTACTAGTCGAAATCATACTCAGTCGTGATATAAAATCTGTACGATAAATAACTAGGCTAATCGTGGGTGGAATGTGTTGCGTCTTATACATAAATACAAAAGGGACGATTTTTCCGTTCCCGGTGAGGTACGGCAAAACACAGTCTTCTTCGGATATGACGTCGCGCTAACCGGAGTCCACACATGCGTATCGTAAAAAGTACTACTCTTACGCTTACGGTCGTATCACTTCGTTCTGCGTGCGGTCTGCTGCTTCGTTGTGTCGGACACACGACAGCCACAAAAGCTAGTGCGACAATAGAAACTATCTCGTTTCGAAAGAAAGCGTGACGATTAAGTTTCAACTTGAATAAGGTGCCATATAGCTTCACAACCATGGATCTATCTATCAAAGAAGATTTGACGGAAGACCAAATCTGCAACTTCTCAAGTTTTAAACGGTTAATATCGCTCATAAATTACGCGTCGGGTGAGATTTTTAAAATTAACTGTGAAAATATTCTCTCACTTATTTGCACCACTGAAGTTGGTATTTTTAACAGAAATTGCTAACGACAGCTAGGAAACAACTTATGATCCTTAGTTTGGAAAACTTGACGTTCTCAATAAACAACACTATCCTCATCATAGTTGCAGTGGCGTGAGGTACAGAAGATTTTTAAATGCTGAAAATACAATGATCTTTTTCGAGAAATCGCACGAATGATTATAATGCATAATTGTTATTATCAATAGTATTAAAAGCGATCTTAACAGTGGATCAATATACAGCCGTACGACTTTAAGTACATAAAAACACGGCAAATTAATTAATAATTTATACTTGGTATAGCAACCGTTTTGCGCGATATACTCCTAACTTCCTACAGAGCGTTTCGATCGAGAATTCTTTCGGGAATTCCTTCCGCGATATAATTCAAATCGCGACTTGTTCAACTCCGCGGAGTTAATATTTGCTCTTACAAATGCAACTTTTCATTCATCTAGCTTATTCTCATGTCATCGTCATTTTGCGCAATTTCTTCTCATTCCACGCGAATCATTCGCTTCCAATTGCTCGCACACAATAATTCTCTCTTTCTCTCTCTTTCTCTCGCACACTTTCTCGTTAAATAAATATTCCTCTCTTTCTCGCATAATTTGCGATCGACAATTGCTCCCTCAATTAGCATTACTTTCTTTCCATCGCAAATTCGCCTCGAGACAACGAAGGCTCGTTGAGATTCAGAAAACTGACGCGTTTTCCATTTTGGATTTTTCTCATTTGTCAAACGTCCAACGTGCGATTACCTCAATCAATTCGTCACGTTATTGTCGTTCTTGTCGTCCTCCGTGCTCCCAAACACCAAGAGATCCTGCGTCTCCGTCGATTTCTTCCCCTGCATATCGATGTAGGACTGGGGACGTTCGTTGGAAAGTGTTCTCAAGTCGTTCTCGCTGTTGCTGGTCACGCTGGTATTTCTCAGCTTTATCGGGCTTTCATAATGATTGGCGTTCAAGCTCATAGGTCGTTCGTTCACGTAAGGCGACTTAATGGGTTCCTCGGGGAAGGACGCTATAGACGGCTGCCAGAGCGCCTGCAACTTGTCCACCTTGTCGCATTTAGTGACGGGCTCAGAAGATATCCGACCGAGGTAGTTGACGGTGTCTGTTCTTAATGTCCCGTTGGCAGTCCCATTGTCCACCTGGTCGTTACCGGAATCTGCAAAAAGGTTGCCGAGAACTTTAACATAACTCGAAATCGCGTATTAATCGAAGTTGGAACGACCGTTGATGAATCATGAGGTCCAAAGCAGTGATATTTGAAAATAATTTGGAACTGGCATGAAATCCAGAAATATCTTATCTTCAAAGTATTAAAAATATTAATAGTGATGATTCATTTAGACGATAATATTTCGAATCAATTAATTTCACTTACCACTCGCATTGTCCAAAGGCAGAGACGCAAAGTAGGCTTGATTATGGACGGTTCGTGGATTAAGATCAAGATACTCGACACCATCCTCCAGCATACGCTCCCAGTGGCTGGTTAATTCCTTGAATGACGGTCGCATGCCAGGCTCCTGATGCCAACAGGACACCATCAACTTGTATCTGGAAAAATATGAAGTAGTACATCACTTGTTCTATCTGTAATTGAACCGAACATGTTTCCTCAGAAGTTGTAAAAGATAGGAAATGACTTTCGTCTTCCGTTTGCGCGATAGAAAGAATGTACTTTTTACGACCGGCTTTACGACGAGCTGAAATAGTTAACCTACTTTATTTTAACTACTGGCACTTTTCCAACGCTTTTCCAAGGGCATAGCTTTGGCAATAATTGAAAAGATCACGTGCGTACGTCACGTTCGAAGGTCCAGTCATTTTTGTTTATTACTATTATTTCATGTCACATTTATCACAGTTATCACTATGCCATTAATGCCATTAATTTAGTAATATACATATACACGCAGCATGTACTGAGGTTGATTTCGCCGTAAGCGATCTAATCTTCATAGAAGATGAATGTTTCACATATGATACGAAGTCACGCTATTATAATCACGAACCCCCTGTGATAATTACGCACGAGTCCCTCATATAATTATGAATATCGCATAAGTAATGGTTACACACAGTTCTAGATCCTTTGATTTTATCAGCGTTGATTAGTCAGCTGAGGTAACTTTCAATTTGAACTCGGAGAAAGCTGAGTTTTAAAGAACGTAACTTGTAATTTTTTAAAAAGACAATAAGAAAGAATGTAAAAGCAAAAAAGATAATAAATTAATTTTTATGTACAAAGAACAGTTACAGAAAAAAATAGCAAGCGTTACATTGAAGGCGATCGGCAAAAGCAATTTTTATATAAAAGATAATCATAAGAGGCGGATAAGATTTAATAAATAGGACTAATTTCTAAAGTGAGTTTAAGATTGATGATCCTTAAGATTAATGAACGTTAGACGCTCTAATGTCACGGAGGATAAAGCGATTGTTAAGCACTTACAACTGTTGCGAGCAATTAGACGGCTTCTCCATGCGGTAGCCGGCCTTCAGCAGATTGTACAGATTATGCACGTCCACTCCAGGATACGGGGATGCTCCTAACGTGACCAACTCCCACAGGAGGACGCCGAAGCTCCAAACGTCCGATTTGCTGGTGTACACATGGTCGGCCAGGGATTCCGGCGCCATCCATTTTACGGGCACTGCGGGCACAAACCGTAAAACCTTGGATAACGCGAAGTAACAGTCGGGCTCGTACGAGTCATTAAAGGTGTTTTTCCCGCGTGAATCTGCCGGGAGAGTTACGACCGGATTACTCCGTCGTGGCTGAATTAGGATCGTTAGTATTAAGCTTGCTAAAATATTGTCCGCGCCTCGCGATACCGCACTTTTCGATGCTGAATTACGACAATTTTTGTCCGATAACTTGGATTTATCATTGTAGATTACAAGTTTATGAGTTTTACACGGCATTTTTGTGCATGTTACTTTTGTAACTTGCATTCGTATTATTGGAGGAATACAAATTTAAATAATTATGCGATTGAAGATGTGTTGCTCTAATTTTCTATGTCATATTTCGTGATTAGAGAACACGAAGTCTGCAAATTTCGAGGAGATTATTAATTAGTGGACGATCTTACCTCGTCCCTTGCTTCGCTTCAAATACGCGTCGTCTTCATACACATCGCGAGTTAGACCAAAGTCCGAGATCTTGCAGACCTTGCCGGTCGCGAGCAAAACATTCCTCGCCGCGAGATCTCGATGCACCAACTGCAGTGCGGAGGAAACTTTGATTAATTGCTAATGACTTTGACCAAGTCGATTTGAGACATTTCAAGACTTTGCATTGCCTTCTAGAGAATTGCAATCGCAATGGTCTTAAATTTCATTAACTGAGTTGCAAGGAAAGTTAATTCCATTAATACTGCCAGAATTCTATTTTCACTTAACTCTATTGTACATCTTAAAAATCTTTAGCGTTTAAATATTTCGTAACGTAATAAATTCAGTATAATTTAGAGAAACAAAATTGTAAATAATATTTGACAGATATTTTGAAACGGTACCTTAATATCGGCCAGATACGCCATTCCTTTGCTTATTTGCCAGGCGAATGAGAGAATATCACGCGGCGTTATGGTATAGTTCAATGCATTATCGTTGCATTGCGATTCCTCGCTGGCGTTGATCGGCGAAGTGGAAAGCAGAGACGCTGGCGCGGGTGTTCTACTCTCCGACTCCAAGTGCCGGCTGCGCCTCAGATAGTTACTGAAATTTCGTGTAAATTTATCCTATAAACCGCGAGCCATTATCCGGGAAATTGGCGGTCAATAATCCGTCCATTCCTGAGGAAACTTGGATTGTCAGGATAGCGATGGATCTCCCGGCATGTGCATCGCAGCCGCGGAAAAATTTAATTACCGAGAGCAACTGGTTTCGCAAAGGTTGTTGTCCCCCTCTGACAGTGGCGGAATTCCATGCAGCGGAATTCCGCATCGCGGTAAATTCCCGGAGTTATTTCCGCGTTTGTAAGTCGGTCGCGTTCGCCGTGCAGCGCGCCGTTCATTTAGACATGTATATGGAAGCATTGTTGGCGTAAATAGAGGATAAAACTGTTCTGACTTTTAATGTTATCTCTCGACCGTAACGAGACAATGAAAGGCAAAATACCAGACAATGAATACCAAGGATTAATATCCGTGCGTTATTAATCAATTTCTTTACGCTTAACAAAAAACAACATTTTTCTTTTAAATTTCTTTAAACGTTTTTTGCTGAATTCTTTAAAATGTCACCTATTGTAATACGTATGTAAATTTATAATATATTCATGTAAATTATAATCACATTTACCGTTAAAATAGAAATTTGCAAATAAAAGAGATAATAAAACATAAGATCTTTAATTTAATCCTGAAAGAATACATTCGTCATTTGAAGAAAAGAGTAGAGTTATCTGCACGTAAATTAAAACTTCGACAGGCATGACGCACGAATCCGCGTCATTTGCTTCCAGCCGGCGTAGCAGGACTTTTATCGATAAGACCAGACGCTCGTGAATCGGAAAGGTCATAAATAGCGTCGTGACAACGGCGGTTGAATATATCACGGCTCGCACTTACCGTAAGGAGCCGAATTCGGCGAATTCGATGATGAGATAGACGGGCGCGCCCGGCGGTGTTGTGCAAGCGCCCAGCAGCCGAATCACGTTTGGATGCTGTGCCTCCTTCAGTAGCTGGTATTCGGACAGTAAATCCGCCAGTTCGGAGGCGCACGCGTCCTCTTTCAGCGTCTTCACGGCGACGGTCGTGGAACCAGGAATTCCGCCGATGTTCATAGCTTTAGCGCGCAAAACGCGCCCGAACTCACCCTCGCCCAGCACCTGCTCGATTTTCAGGAGCGATCGTGGAAATTCCCACTTCGGATCCGGCTGAAATTCCACGGCAAAAATTCGATAGTTAGACGAATTCCTGATCAATTTTTACCACAGGTTTAAGCAAATTAACAGATAGCGATTTTAATTTCGTTTTTGGAAGGCTTTAAGAAACTTGTAATCGTTGGTATGCCAATATTTTGATAATATCTTTAGACAGTTATACTTGTTAGTTTGAAGTATTTTTATTTAATGTCCAGGACGCTCGTTTGTTCTTTTAATTTTTGTCTGCTTTCTTTGCAACGCACGTAGAACAATTCGAGAGATCCCGAACACGAAGGTGGAGAATGCCCGCACCGATTAATAAATCCTTTCGAGCTTGTTACGATAAGAGCTCTACTCTCTCTAATCCAGCGTTACACCTCGGTGGAACATGTTTCCAGGTTCGTGTCAGACGATATCTGTTCGGTATTACTTCGCACGAGTTGCTTTGCAAAGGAGGCGAGCGGATACCCAATTAAATGACGGTTCAAGAATGATAATAGGATCACGTAGCTAATGAGAAATACCTCCGCGAATTAGTAGACTTTGAATTAGTATTGAATTAATATTGGCGTATTACCTACCAAGAATTTTATAGATCCCGGATTTGACATGATTCATATCGATTAATTATAGAAAATAGTCCTAATCAATAAATCGTTAATATAAATCAGTTAACAGAGATCGTACTTGGAAGGTATGATAAAATAAAGATTTTTTTACATTCTACTTTATTTTACAAAGAATTGATCTCGAGGGATTTTCCTCTCGGCAGTATGACAGAACTTTTTCGAAACGAAATGCTATTTGATGCACTTTCAATGTATAAATTTTGTAACGTACCGATTCTGTGATGTTCAAAATAATATTACCGCGTTATTCTCGACCTCCTCGAAGGATTTTCGTCGAAAGATTCGTACTCATTTTTTACCGAAGTGATGAAAACTCACGGAGAACGTAATGCTATAAAATGACGTGGCTTTAACAAAGTTTTAGCATTTTCAATTATTTTCAAACAGGATTGTTGAATGCGATACGTTTGCCGTAAACAAGACGCTAAACAGGCGCAATTTAATAAGGAATTTAACAGACGAAGCTGCTAGAATCTATCTTGAATTAATTATATATCCAAAGCATTAATTTGCGTTTCTATCAAAGAAATCTTCCTATAAAATCACTCTATTCTAAAATATGATAACAAAGTTTGCATGACGTACAAGTGCTCTCGAATGAATTCGCGTGTGCGTCACGAAAGGGTTTACCTCGTAAACCTACTGTTCACTGAGCCGCACATGCCATGTTAGAGATCCGACTTCGTTTCGAGTTTATTGAATAAAAGTGACTTTATCTCGCTGGTGTCGCTTCAAGAACACGCCTCGCGCGAAGAATAGAAATATCGTGAATTCTTTCCACTGACATTTCGCGGCTTTACTTGTCTTTTTTCATCGGTATTTTTATCGTGTTCTTTCATTCGGTTGTGGATACTCCAAATAACGGAACGCGCTCGCATCTATATTCTTTTTTAATTTAAAGAAGGGCAGAAAGAAAATTTATGTAACAAATATTATTTTGTTAATTTAAAATTCGGATAATGCTAGAAAACAATGGATTGAATTATGCGTATAAAGTGAATGTTATATACTAAATTTTAAATTTTATTAGATCGTATTATTATTTTACAAGATAAGATATGTTTGCTTTGCAGTTTTTCATTTACATATTCCGAGCTTTTGTGGTGTGGCCAGTGTCCACGTATCTATCTGCAGTAAATAGACGTTTTGTAAGACTAATAAGTCAATAAGATTGAAAGTTACGTTCTTAAATTGAAGCGTTTACCTTTAAATTCTTTTCTCAGATAAAAATTGTCTCGAGTCATGAAACATTTTGTAATATTGACAAATCAATAAAATAGAAATACATATTCTGAGATAGAGGTGTGTTTTTTCAGATAGAAATGTCTCAACCTATGAGACATTTCGTAAAATTGATAGATCGATAGAAATAATTATTTTTAAGGGATAAGTGTTTTTCTCAGATAAAAAACATGTATTGTCCTTTTCCTTATTCGATAGTATATAAATACGACCCGATCGACTGCACGAGGCAGTCGTCGCGTTACCGAGCTTCAAGTATCATGTAATTACTAAAACTTTGGTGTAAATAAAGTTTTTTTTATACCAAGAATAAAGACGATTCTTACAGTGGTATTTGAGAGGTATGCAACGAAATACTCGCATTCCGCTTTAAGAGACCAAAGAGAGAATTCAGTTGAAAAGATCTTCTTTATTAACTAGATCTTTTTACAGAAAAAGAGGAATCCACATAAAACGAGATACTTTGTATTTCAAGAAGATCTTGTGACGGTCCTCCTGTGAAAAATTTTAGCAACCCTCATAATTTCAAGCGTTGTTAATTACGCCAAACCATCTTAGGAAACTATTCCGATGCGGGAAACGTCAAGTCGAACTTTAATTTCAGTGTAATTCTCAGGCCAAGTACGAATGGTGCTAAAAAGTTTTCGTAATCAGGGGAGGTGAGCGCAGATGTTAAATAAGATTCCTTCGCGTACTTCATTCGTAAGTAAATTACAAGTCTCTACGTGCCAAGAACGATATCCACGATCGTAGCGCGAGGAACGGGCAGTGAAACACGCGATCGTTTGAGATATTGAAGAGCAACAATGCGAAGAACGATAAATTGAGAAACCACTTGTTTTTAATTCTAAAATATAAGAAAAATAACAAAACCCCGGTAAATCTCTTCTTCCGCACGATCCCTGATATAATGTGCAAAATTTGCAAACTATTACATTCTCGTGAAAAAAATTCAAGACTCCAAGAAGCTTCTTTCGAGACCTTCAAAATTTTAGATTAAATCTTAAATTGAATCAATCTCAACTTCTTATTCCCCTCATCAGTAGTCAGCTACGGAGCGCCGTATCCTTCCAACAGAATGCGACATCCGATAGCAATTCTCCCAAGAATACGCAACAGCTATTTTGCGGGAAATGCGTCTTCCGCGATTTAACGCGTTTCTAAGAGATGGGGCGATCGAGCGCGAGCAACGGCATTACTAAACAAATATCCTGCGCTTGAAGACTACGAAACTTGACCGAGTTTCCGTGGCGCGTTAGATTCCGAGAACCAGCCCCTCTCGAAGTCTCGCGCTTCTCCGTGCGGAAAGCTGAGGGAGCTTTACGCGCTTTAGCACGCTGCTTGCGGGATTACGCGGATGCACGCTAACACGCGAGCACGCACGTACGACACATCACGTGCGGGAGGCGACTACACGGAGATCTGCAGATCTGTGCTGCGCAGTTGCGGACACAGGTGTGGAGAGAGGGCGGTGTTTACGACTTTTCTTCACGTAAAGGGAAAATTATTAAAGAAAGAAATACAAAAAAGTGAGAGATTTATTTCCCTCTATTAAAATTTCCTTTCCCTCAAACTTTTTTGGCACAGATGATACGATCGTTTCAATCATGTCGATATTGAACGTTGGTGGTTTTATTAAAATTTATTAAATACGTGACTCGAAAAAATTAATAAAAGAAATGGAAAAGAGAAGCTTCTTCTCTTGAATTTATATGTGAAAAGAATTTAACGATACATCACGCGTTCGTTTCGTTTCATTTTTGGTACTTTCTTTCTTTTATTCCAAACGTAATAAATCTGCACCTTTCAGACAGATTGATATTATAATTCCTTTCTTAGTAACAAATGCGCATTGAATTATGTTTGGAAACTTACCTGCGAATTGCAAGATTAATTCACTAGCTTAGAAAACGTGGCGCGATAATCTGGATATAAGCGGCTTACAGAATAATTATTTTACTATTCGAGAACACAGACACTATTAAAGAACGTCTTTTTATCTTGCATCATTCGCTGGAAAGTCTGCTGCGGCCAGATAACACCGACATTAAAGTAATAAGAAAGTTTCCGCAACTTTGCAGACTCTGTATCTTAGATAACGTCTATTCAAGAGTAATATATAAAGATCAAAACTGTTATAATTTCACCGAATTCACTGTTGCATACTTCAATATTCACTGTTGCAAAGTTGCACTTGTGAAAGTATGTATATTGCACCAACTATCGTGCTTTCATAACGCATAAAGAAACATTTGATATTACCTTCAGAAGCACAAGTCCTTTTTATGAAATGGAACAGAGATTTTATGAGGCGGAAATCTTGCGATGAAATTATACAAATTTCAATTCAAGATTTTTCAAGTATGAGGTAAGCTCATAATTTTCAGATTTATCCTTCATTCTTATGCGAAATTTTTCCATCTCTAGCGGATAATATCAGTAGATATTCTGAATAAGTAGATGGAAGATTTCTTACTGGGCATGTCTTTGGTAACAACAGATGATGATTCGCCGCCGTGAACATGTCCAGACCGATCAGGAGACCATCGCCGCGATCGATGTAGTCGGACGGCAAAATACCAATACCATTTGCCGCATCGTCCACCCTGTGTTTGCATTCCCGTCGAGCACCCTTCGCCGCCATCCTGGAACGCAGAACATCGCGATGCGGAAGACGAGCTATGTTGGCTCATGAAGCTATTTTGGTTTGTGGAGCGAAATGGGATAATTGGAGTTGAGCTTACCGCGCCGTTATCAATTAAGGCAGTGTAAATTACTTCAGCCTTCTTTACGATAGTAATTATAATAAGATTATGTTATGCAATTAAATGTAAAAGTGATACGTTTCTTCTTAATGAAAAAGTAAAAGAAAAAGAAATTATTGTAATAAATCATATCATAATATCGTAAGATAAAATATGTTTCATTTTTCTCCTTTTATTTTGATCGAATTATTTCAAGACGAATTAATGCGGCTTAACGGAAGTTAGTCTATTGTGGTCACTAGTTACTCTGAGAGAGAAATTCTGGTAGACATTGACCCAAATTTGAAAGTTTAGATAGCTCGCAGGCTTGTAAGTTTGAATTGCGCATATACAAGGTATTTCAGTATCCGTAATATCTCCCACCAATTTAATAGAAATTTATTCGGTAGAAGTTGAATGTAAAATTTTCGGACGCAGTTTTAGTTTTTTTTAGTTTGAAATTCTCAGAGGCAAAATGACAAAAACGAGTATTGACATAAAATAACCAAATAAAATGTATACCTAAAAATTCACAAACAGAATAAAAGTGAAGGTAACCGATTGCAAGCTGCGAATGTAAAAAAAAAAACGTGCTATCGCAACGTGCATATCATTGAAACTTTCCCAATTCCGCTTCTCTTTGCGAGAAACTTTCGAGTTCGCCTTTACTTCTGTGAGCAAGTTAAACAAATATATTCTTTCCTCTCGTGAAAAATTCTTTCGATTTATATTCTTGCAATGAATTCTTTGATATGTGCCAAAAAGTTACAAAACTATAAACTTTAAAAATATATCTGGTTATATATATATAATAAAAAAAATATATATCACACACGACTTTTAAACGTTGATGCTAAGTAATAAACTCACTTTGCAATTAACAATTAAAATTTTTTGAATTAACAATGTTATCTACACATTGCTTCCAGGAATAACGATTTGATATTTTATACTTTGGTATTAATAAATATAAATTTTCATAAATTTATATTTTCGTTTTATAGCTGGGTTTTTTGGATAACCTCGGAAGATCCAAGATTAAATAAACCATGTTCAAATCCCGGTTACTACAAGCTTTGCAATGCCCTTAATTCCTTGTAAACATAAGATTCAAGCCGATAAGCTCTGCACAAGCCACTGGTCCAGAAGCGATTTACCAAATCCTTTTAAGACCTTTACGGACCAAAAGACTTCTAATAAGATATTGTCACGTTCTACTACCATCTTACAATCCATCGTGACAATATTAGGTTCTTCCTAGTAAATTTTAATATCTCTTAATTCTTTCACTATTCCAATTTTAGTCTGATAATAAATAAAATAAGTCTCACATACATATATAACATGTATAAATAAATTTATATGAAATTAATAGATAACCAATGAATTTATTTATACTTATATTTTTTTCATGCAAGAAAAAGCTCGTCGAAAATGACGTGCTTTTGAAGAAGACGTATACGATAATTTTTTTTATAATGTATAAAATTGTAAATGTAAAAAATTTTGAAGTCACATTTTTGAAATAATCTTATCTTATATTATTATCTTGTAATAATTTTTTGGGCTTCTTACCTATATCTCCACATAACGAATGACCCCACAATCACGATCAACACAAACAGACTAGCCCCAATGACACCCATCATGCATGTAGGGCCGCACGGTCCGCTGGACGCTGCAGAAGCGTAAAGGACAGAGGTTAGCACTGCTTGATCGAATGAAAAAATAGGCCGTAAAATGGCAATATTAAGAGGAAAGATCATGTAAATTTTTTTTTTAATCAAAAGCTTTCAAAGTGAAATGTTTGACGTGCTGGTGATCGATTTGCATGAAATATTAGTTTTAAATTTCGATACTCAAAGCTTCTATAAATATTTATACAACAATTACACTTAGGCTGCCAATAGACTTTCCCTGTGATTAAATGTTGCCTGGCACAAATGACTGTGAAAGAGAAAATGGCGAAAAAGATGCTATGACCGACCTTTGCGCGCGCCCGACACGACAACCTCGTTTCCCCTATCACGTAATTTTCCGGTGCCCAGTCGTTCCTCCCTTGTCGTTCCGGGCACGTCATTTCCGTGTTCAAAAATTCCGCAGGTGCATTTCAGTAGGTCGTTGCAGGTGCAAGTATTCAGGCCGCTCTTTATGCCGCGGCCGTCGCTGTTCATGTGAGCGAGAAGAACGTCAGCTAAAAACGCGAATGCAACTACTCTCAGATCGATCGAATGCCTTTCGGGGACGAGTATAGTAATCTCTCTTCAATGGCCTTAAAGCCCTTTCGATGGGATACTACTGCGCAACGCAAAATCCTTTTAAATGAAAGATTTTTGAACGAAAGGATCCGAAAGTTTCTGTGTCAAGACTGAAAATTTAAAACATGCTTTTATATAATTTATATATTTTTTTATAAATATCTGGAACCCTTAATATTGTTTTAGAAACATTTAGAAATTTAGAGATTTATAAAAATATTAGCGTGCTTTTTTGTCCTTGTTGTACGACAGAAAGATAAAGATAGAATGACCAAAAAAAAAACGCGCTAACATCTTTACCGTATAAATACATTCTGAATACGGGCCAGAATTTTGAGGGTCTTTTAGAAAACGGTTTTCCCTTTTTTTTTTATAAAAGCACTTTAATTGTTGTAAATAATTTGTGATATTCGATCATTTATTATTCACAATACAATGATAAAAGTGATGCCTCGTACGATTGCGCTGTGACATTTTAACACGACTGGCTTTACTACACTAATCCGATCGACGAAACAATACATGCGGACTCACATTCGTAGGTGCAGTCTTGCGGACACATGTGCTCAACACTGCTCTCCAGTTCGTCGCATTCGTTGTCCGGACAGTACAGCAGATTTGGAGAACAAGTGGAATAATATTCCGACATTTGAGTAGCGTTGTTGCTCCTCCAAACGCATCGACCGTTGAAACTGCTCTTGCTATGTGTAAATTCATTATTAAATTCTAACCATTAATAATATTAACAAACTATTCTTTTAGAAGTACTAGGAGTGATTTTCATGATACGGATTATATTATATTAAACGTAAAAAAATAATTTTGACACATTTATACTTATTCATTACTTTATTATAAATTTAGACTGATAAATTTAATATTTCTTTAAAAAGTATTTTTTATAAAAAAATATGTGAATATAAAATTTCTTATGATTACACACGGGAAAAGAAGTATGGAAAGAGATTTATATGAAGTGTTACAAACTATTCTTTTAGAAGTACTAGGAGTAATTTTCATAATACGGATTATATTATATTAAACGTAAAAAAATAATTTTGACACATTTATACTTA
>VBVQ01003575.1:0-12332 GCA_011636635.1 Tetramorium simillimum
GCCCCCGTTCGGTCGGAGTGGGTAGTCCCCGGCAAATGTACCGCCGTCGCGTTTTCTACTTTTAACGACGTCCGCGCGCAGCTCGCGAGAGTGCTACGTCGTCGCTTGAGAAATCTCCCCCTGCGAGTAAGTAGGCCGCGCGCTGGAGGCGCAGTTAGCCATGGCTAGATCGAGGGTTGGAACCGACTCTCCTTCGGGAACTCGGCCCTCGCGCGGGCCGCGCAACGCCTCCGGTTGTATATCTGGTAAATAGCGCCGTTCAGCGGGACATGCAGAACGAATGGGCCCCGGAAAATGTAACGAACTCGTTTGCGTGCTTCTTGGTCCGCGGTATTTTTTGTAATCTTAAAATAGCCGTAGAAGGACGCTGTTGCTTAGCAAGTAATCGCAGTAGTTCTTGTTCTTGAACATTTTTGACGTTTAATAATTCTTGTCAGCTGAATTGATCCAGTGTTTCATAAATTAATTAAAGGAAGAACGTTAAATAAATAAAGTCACAACGATCTAATTCATATACGCACTTATACATCTCGCCGTAAGTGTTACTGTAATCCTGATGTCAGAATTTATAGGACTGCATATTCATTAATCGCATTTAGGTCAGCTTTAAGAGAGGAAACCTCAAATACACTTGAGAAATCTTCTCGCGTGTAGGAAAGAGAGTGGCTGGCAGTATATCATGAGTACACACAGGAGGAAACTGATTTTCGGCAGAAGAGGTTCTCCATGTATAATTAGAAACTTTAATTTAGATGAATGCTAAATAGCGTTTCTTATTTTAAAAGTATATATTTTATTCAAGAATTTGAAACATCTTTATTACGACACGAATTTAAACATACGATTTAGAAAATAACGCACGTCGCTGTGTAATTTGCTTACTTATACAGATTGTATATCATGATTCGCAAATTTGTAATAAATTGCAAATTTATTACAAATTACATCGCCAATAGACTCCCTATTTTGTAATTCTCTATTGATGATGTAATAGCTTTACAGTGCTACAATCGGGAGAGGCATAAAATCACATTACCCGGTAATTTACCCGTTAAACATGCAATGATTAACTGTTGAACGATCTTATTGTGCATAATTGAACTCTCGGCCTTCACATACATTGATATTGCGACTCAGAGAATGTTTTTGAGTCTCAATTATCGGGGATCCTGGCAACGTTTCCGTCGATGCTCGCGATGTGTGTGTAAAATACCTTGTACGTACATACGCAGGCACACACTGGCGGTATATTGTGCACGGATTCATTCGGAGAAACTCGCGAGTAAATCTCTCTATTCGTAATGCAAAGTCTCTTTCGAGGATATCGAAGTTACGTCATGTCGTCTTTCATTATTAAAGATGTTTTTCATTAAATTTATTGTTTTATAGACATCGATGGTAATCGTAGAGAATCAACAATATTACTCGAGAAAATGTCAAAATGATACGTTTAAAAATTATACGTACGTTTTCATAAAATCGATTCTTGCAAAACGTTGCGTCAGCGTGGGTAATTCAGTAGCGATCGACCAGAGCATCTTATGACTGCGACAATAGTTACGAATGAAGCAATTTTTGCCATCCGTTGCTTTAAAAATTGCGCTTAACGTGTAGTCCGGGGGCGAGCAGAGAAACTCGAAAAAAAGAAAGGAAAAAAAAAAGAGAGAAGCGTGTTGAGTGGCAAGAGAGAGGAGGAAGGGAAAAAGGAGGAGCACGGGTTCATGAGGTAGGAGAAAAAAAATGAGGAACAGAGTGTCGTGCGCTCGCGACTGAGGGGGTGAGAGCGGGAGAGGCACACGACTTTTCATTTCCGAGAAGGGCTGTAAAGATTGCTCGCGTGCAACCACCCTTCCCCGTCCCACGCGTTGTTCTCAGCAAACTCGCGGCCGTATTACCGCCATAATAATAAGGTTAATGCCTTGCAAATTAAGCGGACGCGAAAGACCTTTTGCGTGGTTTTATGCCCATTTTAGTGCCAATGCCTGATCTTTGTCGACCAGCCGCGATTATCGTTGTAACGGAGCGAGGCGATCTCAATGAGCTTTTAGCGGGCTTCAATGGGATTTCCTCGGGATTCTCCTTGCATCTTCAATTGCATGAGCAATCATAATGGGCCATACGTGGGTAAATAAACAATAACAATACAGTTGGAGACGGAAATATCTCTCGGATATTTATCGGATGTATCTTACAATTAGATGTCGCATAAAATAAGACGCGTCGCACAATTACATTATCGTTACATTATCGACGGCTATTTTGCGAAGCGCTTACATAAACTTGCGTATAAAATATAGTTGTATTTTCACTCTGTTGAGAATTCTTTGAGTTTAATAGTTAATTATAGGATCTGAGAGAAAATGCTAATTAGGTAGGGAAAGAGGGTATCGGTAGATCGTGAATTAAAGGAAGAAAATAGATCGAGAGATTCTTATTCGTTGGGAGTACACTTTGATCTTCGTTAATGTCATCCTATTATAAGATCCGATAAGAGAGACGATGCACTCTCTTGTTTTAATGAAATTTCGCATTGCCGTGTAATTCGCGGAATAACGTAGAGACGGCTTTGCCTCCTTTTCCACATTAATGCAGTTTCCAAGTTCAGATAATTAGCCCGTCGATATAAGGCATTCGTTTATCACGGGGAGTATCGCCGTAGAATGAAAATGTAGCGCAAAACGTTTATAACAAGTTGCGCACGACGACGCGTCACTCCCGCTCGAGACTCCTCGTCCTTTTCCAGACGGGAGCGGACGGAGCCGTAAGTAATCTGCGCGAGTACTGTCGAGACCTGATACAGAGGCATCGATCGCTTTGTTCGGATGTACTCGCGTCACGAGCATCTGACGACAGTGCTCGTAAATCACCGGCGCGTTTCGTCTCGTCTCGTCTCGGCGAGGCCGGCGAGAATCTCTCGTTTATTCTGTAAGTGAGAGGGGACGTGTTTCTTTTATACGTCCGCCGATTCTCTATTCCGAAATCGTCCAATTAAGCCGGCGAGAGAGAGAGAGAGATCGCTTGCTCATACCCCCGTGAATAAGCTTCATTCGTCCCTCCGAGCGGAAGGATGGGAAGGATGTCACGTGGCTATCGGCCGGCATCCGGTACGGGTCATTGTCAGGATGTCCACGTCACGTTGACGTTGGCCGCCGATATGGACATAATGCATGATATCCTCAGGGATCTTGACAGACCGTGGGAAACTACGGTTAACTCTGTACCAGTTTTGATTTAATTGAGGCGACTAACTGTCTCCTATAATTCAAGTCTGCCATATAAACTAATGAAACGTAAAGCGTCGACTCTTATTTCATTTTTCTGCTTTATCGGCCTTTCAAACTTTCGCATTCTACAGAAATACAATAGACGCAATTGTCTTGCTTTCGCATCATTTTCGCTACGATTCTTTTCATAAAATTTAAAATATTATCTATTATAATTGAATTTTATGAAAAGCAAAATTTAAATTATTATTAAATTTATTATATAATTTTATCATCTACTTTTTAATATATTGTGTATATATATATATATATGCGAGAAATTATATTTAATATGCTTTATTTACTTGTTTTATTTACCTCCTTTATGGCGCTTACGGATATATTGCGGATCGATCAATGTACGATGCATATCGAATTACTTCTCAAGTATTCCGTGGCACATAGAGAGATCATACATCTGCGAAGGGAGAAAAGTTAAACTTGCTCTATATATCCCGCAAGAAATTCAACCGTATGTGGTATGTAGTTTACCGTGCATGGGCGATATACACGATGCTAGTTTTTCGACTGGCCGGATACGGATCGCAATTTTCGAAGCACTCGTGCGTGCTTTTTTAAGTCTTTCACGTCGTGCAAAACGTGAACGGATACACTTCTAAATTCGGCGGTAGCCTATTTCGTCTGCAGAAGTTTGCAACTTTTCGCAGCACGCTTTGCAAGTCCATTTCCGTTTCCCCGATGCCTTTATCCGGTATCTTTATCCGCGCGGGCGAAGTACAAAGCGGAACGGCGCGGCGCGCCGGCGGTAGCTGATTTCGCGCATACGCCCCGCCTTTCTGTAAATATCGCATTGACGATATGCATATGGTGTACATACATAATGAATATGTGGTATGCAACATTTAATATTACAAATATACAATCGACATTCCGTTCGATCGTTCCCACTGTGATGTAATCGAAGCTTCGCAGCGCCTCGCGTTCGACGTCAAATTTTCATCATTAATTACATCGATATCTCCGCCGCACGGTGAAACGATGTAATAAATTTTCATCTCGCACACATGATGAAACCAATTTCAACTTTATCGATATCGGGGTACGGCTGCGCATCGAAACGTATGATTTCGCGTCGTTTCTCATAAATGATTTATTCCGCGGAAGAATGAGAAACATCGCGGGAAAGATTAGCGTTGCACGATCACTTGCCAACTTGTGCGTCCAGTAGAGAGAGAGAGAGGTTTAGTCAAATTAGATGGAACAGGAAACCTAAATAAATGAGAAGAAGAATAGTTACTTTTCTCTCTCCGAGGCCACTTTCTCAAAGATAAACATCTGCTCTTTACTTGGCGAAGAAATTTCGAGTACCGCAGTCTCGACGGATTTATAACGCGATATTCCGCGCTTATTAAAACACGCAGAAATATTTATTCAGAAAAATGCTGAAGAATATGATGAAGAAGTAAGAAGACAATTAATACTCGCTATCAAGTGCAAGTAACGGATGGTTTTTGAGCAAATTTTTGTGCGTTCCTACTTGAAATTCTCTTTTTCTTTCTTTAATGTTAAATATCTTACGTTATTATCCTGATAAGTAATGTTAACGTTGAAAAATCTGAGAGGTCAAGTCAAATAAATAATCGCAGAATCCATTATGACAATCAGGCTGAAAGATGAATGTTCGTACCCGCGGGGATTTGCCCCAATTGTGATTCACATCGCGGGAAATTCAATAGAAGCTCGTGGCATAGAAACGTTTCGCGATAGACTTTGTCCGCACGGGAAATAAACGAAGAATAAGATCATTACTTTGCGGCGAGCCCATCGCGACGGGTAGTAATTCTCGCTCTCTTTCTCTCTCTCTCTCTCTCTCTCTCGCTCTTTCCTCCCATTGCGCAAAGAGGCCTCAAGTATAGAGTTTATGGCGAATTTACGACGTGATGGAGCACGATATTTGCGCCTTTAAAACGACCAATCCGTAGTTCCGTGCTGTCGACAACGCCGCGAGAATGCCGCGGATCGGGGAGGTTCTCCCATGCGACTCGGGCAACGCTGCCCCAGATTGAGTACATTTCGCGATACTGGAAGCGCGAGCGTAATAGCGGTTCTCCAACGGTCACAATGACAGCATCACGGCGGATGTTTTCTACGGATTATACCTCGGATGCCGCCGAAACGAAGTTACGGCGTTAAAGCAAACGGCGCAAAACGCAACGCTGCCCATTTATGTTCTATATTCCGCTCGCAAAAGTTGGACAAAATCGCGCTTGTCCGATCGGGTAATACTTTTCGGCGACAAAAAGGGATTCGTTTTACGCTTCTGTTATTTCCACCGTAAACTCCGTACTTACGAGCGAAATTATTTCTACAAATTCTCCTGAGAAACAAATGCAAATGGCTCTTTGACTGCGTACTGGCGCTATTAAAATTTGTCCGTCGATAAATCGCGGATGTACAAATCCATCGAAAAACGTTAACAAAATGCATCAAAACTAATTAAGTATTACTTTTAGCATGATAGTTTCGTAAGCTATGCAAAATGATATTTTGGATTCGGTACGCTGGTCTCCCTCCCTCTCTCTCTCTCTCCTCTGACACGGTTTCCATTAGCATCCTGAGTGCGCAAACCACGTACCCGAATTAGATTGCTCTTTTCTTTCCCCACGAACGGGGGAAGAAAAATAATTTCTATTTCGCATAAAGTTTGATAAACATGATCACATTTCAGAATGTGCAATTTATTATAACAAAGATACAGTATATATATGATTTATTTCTAACGGAGATACGATTCGTATTTATGATAAGCACAACAAATATTCATAACTCTTTTAAATTTATCTATATACATAATACGTGTTGCAGTTTCGCGCTTTCGGCTTCCATTTGCGTCGCGCGATATCACCTTCGAGAATGACTGCGGATCTTGATGACGAGAATTTTTTCTTCTTTAATTTGACATTTTTCAATGCACTATGCACCTTTCATGCAAACTATTTCGAAATTTCGCCCAAATGCAACGCGTGACAGTGCAGCGTCTCAAAGAGTTTTCGTGACAATGGCGTTTCAAGCGCGCGCGACGTCCGTTTTTATTGCATACTATGTAAGCCGCGCCGAGCTTTCGCAACCACGGGATAATGTGACCGCAAAATTGCGAGAACGAATACCAGCATACCGCGAGATGTGTGCATTAAGAAGTGCATCCTGATACGATGAAATGCGAACGAATACAAAAGTCACGTTAAATTTAACGCTCTACTTAAGTACTATCAATTTAAACTATATTCCACTTGTATATTTGCAGGAGCGCGTATACATAATTCAGAGTAACTTTGCAGAAATAGTTGCATGCGAATGTAGCGTCTGTATTAACTAGCTCCGCTCTTCTGCATCTGCTTGACCGGCGCCGTGAACTTGCTTTGAGAGAGGAAAAGTTAAAAAAGAAACAGATAAAGAGAGGGATAAAAAGCAGATTTTCATTTTCTTCGCGTATACCGCGTTGAAAAAGCTACTGAAGATCGCGCACATTTTCTGTGTCAGAAATATATTCTGTAAATAATTTAAAATAAGAATAGAATAGAATTTCAATCCCGTACTTTATTTCGATATACATTGCGTATATAAATATATAATATTTTTAAAATTTTCAAATATACAGAGATCCAAAGATTCTTAACAAGATATTAACAATTTATGTGTATCCTTGTTTTTTCAATTAACGTCAATTTTGTTGATACAATGTTTCGTATATATAACTCGAATGTCCCTTATTAAAAATTAAAAAAAAAAAACCCGTAGCATGATCCAACAGTTCGAAAATGTTTAAAAATATATAAGTATTAATATAAAGGATGAACTTTCGCGGGCAAGACCGGATGAGTTTAAGTGAAGCGAGGAAAGAAAGTACAAGCGACAGGTCGTCGAATATTCCTTTTTGATGGCCGCCGGCAATTTGATACGGCGATACCTGCCAGCGCCATTTGAGCCGCTTTATGTACCGAGTAAATAAATCCTCGCCCTCATACACCCATACACATACACACAAGACGTGCACACATAAACACGATGCTCCTCGCTCGCCCATCCGTCGCGGCCGCCAGGAACCGACTGATTTCGATTAGGGACCTGGATTGTCCTGCGGATCGTGTGTCCCGGTAAAGTGATCTATTGTTCCAGCGAAGCTACGCGCGCCTCGGCCGAACTTTCCGGCATTTCCGCCCGCCGTGCAACCCCCTTCTTCCCCTCCCCCTCCCTCGTTGCGATACCTACCGGGGACACTTTTATCTTCATTCTTTATCCACCGCGCCTCTTCTGTCTCTACCTACCTATACAACCCTACCTACCCTCCGCTCGCCGTTACCTTTTTTCGCGTGGCCTCTGGCAGATAACAAGATGGCAACGGACCGTGACGACGAGTATCTCTCCCGACGAGTAAAATTGTCCGGATCTCGTCACGGTACGGGCAGATAGATAGGCAACGGAGAGATGGGGAAGGAAAGAGATGCGCAGCCCCCTCGTTATCTTGCAACGCCGCCGAGAAGTGGTAGCGACAAATACATAATGGAACATTTCGCTTGCCTCTCCACTACCGGCGGTTCGCGGTTTTTGCTCTGACCGGCAACTGCGACGACATGTCGGCATGTTTCTTGAATGTTGCGTATAATGTTTCCACCTGGCGAAACAATATCATCCTCGGGCGGTTCTTTTTTCCTTCCGATCGATAAATTCTCTTATAATTTAATTTTCTCAGAGCGCTTGGCGGTTTGTTCGCCAAGTTAAAAGTTTCATGATACTGTGAATCGTTTCATTCTGTAAAAAATAACTCCGTTATTCGTTTGCCGTATTGAACGATAAATAATTTCTGGTATCGAGCTCTCGTCAGGTAGAAATAATAGCTGCTAATATGATCAAATTGATAGAACGTGAATAAATTATATCTTTCATTTAATTGTGCGTGTATTCAGTACTGGAATATATAGAATATTTGATTTTAACACGTTACAATTTGCATTACAGTCTACACGCAATAAAATTGCACACACATTGGAAAAGCACACGTTGTGATTTATTTATGAGTCAGTTTTAAAATGTCATAAGTACAGTACATACATATATTGGTGATTTATATATAATAAATTCGATTACATCATATAGCACCAGTCGACAGCCGAAAGTTAAATCAAAGAACAATTCACACAGTCCGAAATGTATGACACAGCGCACTACGTTATTTCCATTTGAAAGAATTTCCGCGCTTGCATCAACGCCAGAAAATTATCCGTGCAAATTTCTTTACCTCAATAAATCTTGCGAAAAGCGTTGAAAACTATAAATGTCAGGGCTATGAAGAATTGATACATCTATTTTTATTTCCCGTCTGGGTACGTGTGAATGCGCCAGCGATATCCGACAAAAGATATTGCGTAAACCGATACCTTTGTTTCGGAGAATGTATTTCTTGGCACTTTGCTGCGTTTGGAGCTAATCATAACTTGACTTTCCATTGTCGTCTTTATTTTTATCGTTCTCATATGTACATGTATATCATGTTTATATGTTGTTTTCTTTTTCATACAATATGCATCATGTTTATGTACAACTCATTTATTAAAAAATCGAGAAAATGTTTGTTAAATATCTAGACTGCACATGTACTGCGATTTTGTAGATATATTTAACTGATATAATTGAAATCGGCAACTTCAAGTATCGAAACTCCAATTTTCGAAAACCCCATTTACCTCAGAGAGTATCCCCGATAAGAACAGGGATAAGAGCTTAATGTGTGAACTCTCATTCAAATTAATATATTCTCTATGTCCGTGCCTTATCAATTATTGCAGACCCAAATCAGATCCGCAATAATGCCGGGAACAATTTAATAATTTAACTGGCTATAATCGCACATTCGCGATCGCTGAATTACTGCCGTGAGAGATGGAAAGAGAGAGGGATGTTTTATCGCGCATAATCGTGTACTTTCATATCATAATCACAAAGCGATGACACAGCCAATTTCATCGATGCGATAACGCACCCTAATCCCAATGTCGAAGCGCTAATAAGTGTAGGCTCATTAGTGTCCATATTTATCAATGCGGCAATCGTACGTACGCATAAATTACCGTCGCAGTTCAAGCTGTAAATATTTGGCGATTCTAGATAAACCAGCAATCCCGCAATCAGTTGTCTTATCTCAGATATTTCACAACATGCAACACCTCAGATTTTGCAGAAGTGCCTCAACTTATTAAGTAAAAACATTTAAAATGCAATATATATATTTTTTATTATATTGAAACTTTTTTTTCTTCAATTTATGATCGATAAATTAAATATTCGCAATTTTTTAGTACGACACATTGTCAGAAAAAAATATATCTACGAATGTGTGTATATTTGTGTGATCGTTTAAGATTAACTCAGTACTCTACGAACGAAATGCAACGTGCCATGAATTATTCAGGAAACCGCGGCAAGCTTGCACGTGCTAATTAACCGACAACCTGTCGTCGCGTGAGGTTGCTCTTTGAAATGTTGGTACACGTTTGTTTTGCAAATATGTCAATAAAAGTCACAAAATGCTATGCAGTAGCGGCAAAATTTCTTTCAAAATAATCTCGACTGCGTTACCCCGACATATCGCGTCGAGAAAGTGGCACGTTCTTTTAATTGATATCGCCTCGATTAAGAAAACAGCCTCTCAATCTCATTCAAATAATTTCGCGTTATAACGGTTTTACAAAGAGTGGTTTACGTTTTGTACGTTCAACAGGAGTGTTAGGGCCCCGATTAAATTTTTGCCCCCCCGGAGTTGCTTTCTTTAATTAAATTCCCTCGCTATACGTAATTTTTCTTATTTCCATTCGACCCAATTGTACCTCGCCACCGTGCGCGAACGAGAGCAGTACCGGCTACGCGAGGAACGGTCGGAGCGTCGGTCGGTTTTCACCTGCAGTAGAAAAGCCTCGATACAGCTCAGACTGCGAGGCGCCCGGCCGGCACGCGAGTAATCGTTGCATGTCCGCACGTGCTAACGAGTGAGAATAGCTACGCATTACCTCGCGATCAGCTGATGGTAGTCTGTGTCCGTTCGTGTTGTAGATAGCGTTATATCAGAAAAATGTGAGAGTGGAAGAACTGGCTTGATCGATAGCCGGTTCGTTATTTCGCGTCTCGCAACCGCTTTTCACTCTCTCTCTCTCTCTCTCTCTCTCTCTCCCCTCTCCTTACTAATTGTACAAAATTGTTTAAATATTGATCACACATTTCCCGCGATTTATAGAGTGCGTGAAACGCTGCTATATAAAATAGGCACGCTGATCGGACGCGAGGAGTAACTAAACCCCTTCATTATACGCCAAAGCGTATTTCCATGAAAGCGGAATCCACCTGTATTATATTCAGATTGTTCTATATCTGCGAATTATTTATTAAAATACTGCACTGTTGGCGATATCGACGATTACGGAACTTCATATGAAAGATAAACTGTGGAAATTTATGTAAAATCCAAGTGTTTGCATCTGTTTTGTTAATAACTAGGTATAACACATTGTACAACAAACAAAATGCTTTTAACGAGGACGTATAATATAATTCATTTTCAACTATTAACTATCTTGTTTTAATATATATTTCTTTTGTAAAAATTTATTATTGGCTAACAGCGAAAATGACTTACAGATTATTTTTGTAATCATCGTACATTGTATAGCGTCGCTTTTATAATATCATATTTATAATTGTTATGAATTTTCAAATATACAGTTGAATATCGTATTCATGCGAAATGAAGCAAATATAAGATATTCTCAAATAATATTTTTTGCATTTCAACCGAATAATAAATTATCTAAAAATTACAGTCAAGTAAATAATTTTATATCAATATATATTTTTACATAGAAACGCTACGCACGTATATTGCATTAAATGTTATATATTGCTCTTCTCTAATGATATCACTGCGGACTGCTAGCGGCAGTCGACGAGACCGTCAGCGATTCGTCAATATCACTTCAGTTGTCTGTTCATATCAGCGAATAAACTTTTCTACGCGATCAGCGAACTAATCCGACATAAAAAATTTCGTGGCTCAATCATTTGTACCAATATTTTACCCGTGAGTTGTCAGTTATTCTTCGCGCGTCACTGGCTCGCGAAATTGCACGCCGAAGCTACGTCAACTAGAACACTCTTTGACGGTGTATCACGAATATGCGATTTAACTGTGCGATACGTAGCGTACTTAGCTGCATGAGCGCACAATGAGTGCCCGATTATCGCGGCAGATTTGTATTGACGTCGTCTGTGCTTTATTGCCGCCGAGAACAATAGTTATTCCAGCGATTACCGTACTAGACGCAGAAACGGAAGTGAACGTAGACTGATATCAGATATCAGATTCAAATCGCGGGCTTATTAGAAAGAAAAACTAACACAAAGTGCAACGAAGTTATAGTCTTCCGCATTGGCTTTATACCCGCCTTTCAACTCGATTACTACGTCAATATCTTCTTTATATGGAGAACGATAGAATGGCGTTTATTTCAGTACTGCTGGATATCGAAGCTTCATGAAATCTGCAAATAAAAGGAAAATCCAAACTCCGCCGTTTATTCACATCACCTCGGAAATTCGGGGCCAAGTTCAACCATTATCGTACCACCGTGAACGTGGAATGGAACATTCCGAGTAACTGCCTAAGCGGATAAATTTATGTCAATTACGCCTAATCTATATAGGCTTATCGCTTGCGTACGCTTTGGTGAATAATTCTCGTGTAAAGAAGCGCGGCTATGTATCCCGGCGCGCCCGGGCGTATACGAACAAGTCAGTCACAATTCCGTTTAATTAACAAGTAACAATCACAATCGCGACATGATTAATGTGCCCGGGTACTTATTTGCAGCTCTCTATTGCCTGTATAATAAAGCCGCCGTTAATACTCATCACAGCGAAGCGTGTGCGTGTCTTCTCATGGCATTTCGTACAATGCCCCGCGTTATTCGGATCGCGCGTCCACCGAGCTTCTCCCCCGCGCGCGGATATCTTCGGGCCACGCAAATCCGGGGAGAAAGGGGGGGCGGGGGAGAAGCTCGGTGG
>VBVQ01003576.1:0-18142 GCA_011636635.1 Tetramorium simillimum
TTTATAACCAATTTCTTATACAAAAATTATCTATTTATATATACACAATAATATAATTTGTAAATAAACTTATTTTTGTAATTACGTAAAAAAATAAAGAATAGTTTTTATTTATCCGACACGCTTTAAAAAAACAAAAAAAAAACTCAAAAATTAACTATAACATCGAGATCGATCAGTCTACCTTTTCTCTACATATCACGCGTATAATTGTTATTGCAGAAAAACAAAACTATATTTATACCTAAACTTTATACTTATATTATGTATGTATTATAAATGACTGTCAAAAATTGTACGATTGTCATTAAGTGTAACATCGAGATCGATCAGTCAACATCTTTTCTATAAGTTTATCGAGTTTCTCCAAAAATGGTTTTGCATGTCGATTCTCTCTTTGTTTCTCCTTTCTTTGGTTTCTTCAGTTATTTGACGGTTATGTATTAACTTTTCCATCATATTGGTACCTGTACGTTTATCTTGAAATATAAATACTTTCTAATATCTCACAATCTAATTTTAATTCACAATGTATAATAGTTACTTACGAGAAACTTCACCATCGGATTGACAGGATAAAACACTACTGCTGCAGCTACTGTTTGAAGATTCTGTATTTTAAAATAAAAGATTCTATGTTATAAAACTTTTTTTTCAAACTCGATGTTACAAATCCAGTTGATGAAATAGTTTTTAATGATGTTTGTGGCGGCCTGCCGATTCATCGGACGCCGCCGTCACATCGGGCGCCGCTGCGCGCGCGCGGCCGCAGCATAGTTCGAGGCGCTGCCGCTACGCGGCGTATGGCCCTAGCTTCTAACTCGTATTAAAAATGCAACGACCGATGCTATATAAGGATCACCCGCGGCATCCTTTCGCACGCTTTTTCGTTCCGAGAGCGTGCGCTGTGTTCTTATAGTGGTGGGCGATGTTATGAAAGTTTTGTATTATTTGCTTCGTTCCAATTGAATAATACGTATTGTATATATAATTATTACGTAAATCTTGTGGAATTTTCGAGGCTCACTTTGCGATCTAATGTGTTTACCGGCGTGTGCATTTCAGTGCTGTAGGTTGTTGTAGAAGAATACCACTTACTTTATCTGCTAATTCAATAAATCGTTGAAGCATATAGTAAGTCGAATTCCATCGAGTCTCGACACTTTTAACTTGAGATTTGACAAAGCTCGCAGTTCATCTGGATGTTGACCAATGAAATTATAAATATCTTAGTATCCGCTCACTTTACACATTTTCACTCTTTTAAAAAATTTTTACTCTATCAAAAAGGAGAAGAGACTTATCGAGAAGGCAGCAATCGAGATGGTCGATGAACGCTGTTGCGATGTGGCGATCTTCTCAAAGAAACTCTCATGAGAACAAAACACACTTGAGAAACCGCGGAAATAATCACTCCCCGTTCGTGTCGCAACCACAACTGTGGCAACTGTCGCCAATGCCCGCTCCGTGCAGACGTGCCTCGTCCTGTCGAATTCCATGGAGTCTCGACACTTAACTCTCTCTCCTCCCTCCTGCTGTCTCTACTTCTATTTTTTTCATTCTGTCTTATTGAAAAGAAATTAGCTTCTGAAGTTGAAATCAGTTAGTCGATTACAGCAATCTGCAGTCGATCCAGTCCGCACCAGTAATCTTAAAACTGTACGAATTCTGACAAATTCTTTCACAAATGTCCTCAACAGCAATCTGCTGATCTCCAGTACGCTTCACTCTCGAATGCCAAGTAAGTATTTGTTTTATAACTAACTGGATTTTGTAATCTCTCGACTTGGTCCCGGCTCGGGTAATTTTTTTGGCGTTCCGGTTTTTCAGCATGTTCGATCCATTCTTGGATACATTTAATAATTGACGTATTATCATTTTGTAATTCGTATTCATATACGGATGATATAGTATCTGAAATGATTACAATAAAACTTAGTATTAATATTTTACATTAGGGTGTTTTAGGTTGGATAACTCTAGTAGAAAAAATATTTTTAGCATGTATAAATGTGCTGTTAGAGGCATATCTACATAAATATCCGTAGGGTATTGATGTAGATGTTTAATCGATATTGGTCTACGTATATTAATACGTATAAGTAAGTCAAAGTATTTGTTCTATAACTTACTGGATTTTGTAATCTCCCGGCTTGGTCCCGGCTCGGGTGATTTTTTTGGCATTCCGGTTTTTCAGTATGTTCGATCCATTCTTGGATATATTTAATAATTGACGTGTTATCGTTTTGTAATTTAGTTTCATATACGGATTATATAGTATCTGAAATAATTACAATAAAACTTAGTATTAATATTTTACATTTTAGTGTTTTAGATTGGATAACTCTAGTAGAAATATTTTCAGTATGTATAAATGTGCTGTTAGAGGCATATCTATATAAATATCCATAGGATATTGATGTAGATATTCAATGGATATTGGTCTACGTATATTAATACGTACATATTCAATGGATATTGGTCTACGTATATTAATACGTATAAGTAAATCAAAGTATTTGTTCTATAACTTACTGGATTTTGTAATCTCCGTATTTGGTCCCGGATCGGGTGATTTTTTTGGCGTTCCGGTTTTTCAGCATGTTCGATCCATTCTTGGATCCATTTAATAATTGACGTGTTATCATTTGGTAATTCGTATTCATATACGGAAGATATAGTATCTGAAATAATTACAATAAAACTTAGTATTAATATTTTACATTTTAGTGTTTTAGATTACATAACTCTAGTGGCACAATATAATGGTGCAATATTGAGATATTGATAGGCATAGTTAGGTAATATTGAGCGCCTACTCTCAATGTTTTGCCAATATATTGTGCCACTAGGGAATGTTTATAATAATATAATAAATTAAATAAACTAATACCTATTAAAAGAAAAATAAAATACATGTTTTGCTATTGCTATTGCGTATTTGTATGTGCCAGCAATGTAGCTTTGACAAACTGTCTTTGCATAATTGAAACGCCTGTTCCAATTGCTGTGTCCACTCAATTGGTTTCTTCCCTTTTTTCTTGGATCTTTTCAAAATCTCGTTTAGCAGTGCTTGGCTTTTTGCAGTTCCGGGGATAAATTTTCTGTAAAAATTGATTGTCCCAGAAAATGTCTCAGTTCTTTCACCGTCTTTAGCTTTTTGAAATTTTTGATTGCCTCTATTTTATCTGGCAATGATTTTGTTACGATCCCGTTTTGTTTATTTCTTTATAAATTATAAATTAAGATGTGTTCGTTGGGATCTTTCTTTCTATCCTAACTTTGAAATTCACTCTCTGAATTGTTCTTATGCTAGGTTTAGTAGGATCCGACAGATTCCTTAGTGTACTGTCCCGCTTTTCGATGTACGCCGCCACAGATAAGGGGCGTGTGGGCAGACGCATGGGCGCTACGTCAGGTGCTATAGGGCGAGCCGGTACTCTGAATATTTTTTTTGTTAGTGAAGGAGCATGCACCGGTTGTCGTGGTGGCTTCTTTTTGCTATCGGGAGCGTAGCTCCTATAAGTCGGACACGGAGGAGGAGGTTTGGCTGCTTTTGCGATTGCTCGATCGAACACTGACGGATCGAAGTCCTGTATCGCGAATAACTCCTTCTTCAGTCGCTGGAGCTGCCTCCTTCGCCCCGAAGCGCATCCCCTACGAGCCATGCTGAGTCAATTCTAAGTCTATTCATTTTTGTTAGATGAATCGTGCAATGGATAGAAAGAGAAGAAAGAGAAGCGTTAAATAAAGCAAGCGAGATTTTTTATTTTTTATTCCCTTTTTTGGAATGGTATAAATGAGTGAGGAACGGTTCGCTCCTTATTTGGTAGCGCTCAGTCTCACTTTTGAAGGAGGGTTTTAATTGTAGATGGATTTTTAGGAACGCTAGTTCACTGTTTCTTTGCAGCGCTCTAGCAAGGTGGAGGGATTTTGAAGGAAGTGGAATCTGTTCGCTGTTTCTATACTGCGCTCAGTCCTTTTTAAGGAAGAGGTGGGAAGAGGAGGCAGAGTGTTAGTTGGTGAAATGAAATGAAAAAAATTTTTTAAATAAAAAAATATTTTAATGCGAGAGCAGCGTGAAAATGTATAATAAAGAAAGAAAGAAAGAAAATAATTTTTGATAAATGAATTGAGTATGACTTTTTAATTTTTTTTTAAGAAGACGCTTTTTAAATGGTAAGCTCGCGAGAGACAGGGATTCGGATACTCGGTCCGATATACCCGGAGGTTACGTTTTCTCGAGGCTCTCGCTAGAGACTGAGTTCGGAAATTACCTTCCCGCTCTCGAAGTTCTCCGTGAAGAGTCTCAGAGAAAACTGAGTGCTGAGCGCTGGATTTCGCGGGCTTATATACGGTAAGCTTGGTAGCCCCGCGCGGCAAGAGGGTGTGCTACGTCAGCCCTTTTTGCGCGGGCCCACTTCCGCATTCCGTGCCCTTTTTGCGATCGCTTCGTTTTTGCACTCACACATGCGGAATCTTTCGTGTTCGTGTATGTCTCGCGAGCTCAGACTTTTTCGCCGAATTTTAATTTATTTATATGACTAAACTTAATAATTATATATATATTCTTGTTGCATCGCGTTACTTGACATTATTATAATTCTTATGAGCTAGCATATATGATGCATTCGCATACGCATATATTTATGTAACGCGCTGAGTTCCTTGGTATAAAAATTATTTAGAAAAAGAATTTTAATGGGAGGAATAGCTATTAACTTGGAGGGTGCATATCGTGGGGCTTGGGAGGACGTGGTAGACGTAACAGGTTCCGTTTCTTCCGCGGATACTAGATATCTCAGGAATTATACTTGGTTTGTTCCTAACGAAATCCTCTATATGCGGGATTGGATATCTGTTCGGCACAATTCGTTCGTTCAATCTGCGATAATCTCCGCATGGCCTCTATGCCTTTGTTTGTTTTGGCACCATATGTAGTGGAGTCCATGGACTCTTTGAAGATTGTATTATTCCTTCTCTCAAGAGTAGATCAAATTCTAATTTTGCGATTTTTAGTTTGTCGGAAGCCAATCTTCGTGGTCTACATGACCCCGGAGGGCCCTGAGTAGTGTGTATGATGCTCCGTGCCATGTTCCTTGTATTGTTGCTCCCCATTTACCGCCGATAATTTTGGATAGTTTCGTAATATGTGGAAATCCTCAAATGATAATGGCAAATGTGTAAAACCTTCTTGAGCCATTTTAATTGAAGCCATTCGATGTATGAATGTTGCTTCTGGACAAGACAATCTAGCGGCATGGAGTGCTTCGGGTATCTCATCTAATTTATTATCTAAATTAGTGATAGTTTAATACCAGCACTGTGAAGGATCTATATACTGATCGGGAGATTCGATCAATACGTGTTCTTCTGGAATTGGAACATCAGAGAAAAAATGGTAATGATCCCCATATTTCATTTTCTGTTTACGGACAGAAAGAACTTGATAAATAAAATCCTTTCGAGTTACTGATAATTTGTGACGAAATGTATATTTCCAATCGTCAACATAGTCCAAATAATCGGGCCATATTTGTGATTCTTCAGTATAGTCAACTCTAAGGTGTGTATCAAGTTGGGAAGTCGTAAACGACTTAATCCTATCAAAATATGCATCTACTGATGTCATAATGTTTGGTTTAGGGATGTGAACCTCGCTCCTCATAATAAATAAAGCGTCTTTCTTTGTAAATCACTTTTATCGTTTTTACGGCTATCTCTACCTTTCCTTTTGCTTTCAATCCGGTTTCTCCGTCTATGAGTTTTCCTTCCCGTATGTCTGGTAGGAACTGGTAAAATGATAAAAAATCTGCTCCGACTATCGTTTTAGACCTTACGTCTGCTAGTATAAATCTTCATTGGAAAACCCGTCTCAATCCGAAATCGGGTTGTAAGTTTATGTTGCCGTATGTCGCTATTGCAGTTCCCTTTGCTGCATATAGCGCATACTCTGTTGCTTGGATTCTATGATTGATTTTGTTACGGGGGTAGACGCTCACGTCTGAACCCATATCCACCGGATATCTTGTTTGCGATTTCGTGTCTGTTATGAAAAGGCGGCGGGGCGTTGACTTGTCACTGGCCGCCAACAGTCATTACATTCCTCTGTTTTTTTGTATTTGCACGGCTGTGTGCATTTCCTCGCTTTTTCCTTAAATCGCTTGTGATAAAATTTCCTCGTCCTCTTTTTTTGTATCTGCCTCGACTTCGGCTTCTGCTGCGACTGCGTGGACGTTTTCGCGCTAATTCTGTGTTCAAAGCAGCTACTTGTTTCGCTAGCAATTTGATCTGCATCTCTAGCGTTTTCTCCGCAGGTTTTGTTTTTTTCTGCTGGCTTGTTGAGGCAACCACCAAGCCTCTATTGTTCATCTCGTATATTCTTTCTCCCTACTCTGCGACTTCTTCGAGGCAGTCTTCTGTTCGTGCTGCTAGTATTATTTGCGTTTGATTTGGCAGTCGTCCTAGCCGTAGTGTCCATACTATCGGGTACGTTACTTCCTGCTAACGCTTTCAAATGGCAAACCGTTGATACAACCGTTGATCCCTTGGACGTCATACGTGAGGTACGTGGTCATCCAGGGATACAAAGACTTTTTCATCGGTCCAGATCGTGGCTTCCCAATCCTCACGACTCGTCACCAGGTTCTCCTGTCAAAGCAAACGCGATACGCTGCTCTTGATGAACGGGAGTCAGCGGAATTTTGTGGGCTGGACGATAACAGTCATACCCAGCTTCATTCAGACGTCGCCGGGCGGTCCTGTCCGATATCTGGATGTTCGCCGTGTTGATGACCTCCTGGACGGTGCCGAAAGGACGGTCAGTCCGATAGACCGCAGCGACGATAGCCTGATCTTGTTCCGCCACGATTTTCCGAGGACCACGATTATTGTGACGATAATTATTCCACCTTGCTACTCTCCGACTTTGCTGTCCATGTCTTCCCTCTGTACACGGACGCTGAATGGCTAAATGACAAACATAAAATTAATGAATTTTTACTGTTAATAATTTTTTTTACCTTTCTCTTTTTTTGTACTTGAAATTGTTCCTCCATCTCCTCGGTTTCCGATCTTTGATAAAATCTCCAATAATTAAGATATCAGCATTCGGAAATTTCAATATTATGTCATTAATAGAATGGCAATGCGACTCTAAATGTCGATTGGAGAACTTGGTGGTATATAAATTGCGCCTACAACTATGTGCTTATAACAAAGTCGAATTTCAACAAACAAATATTTCACACTTGATACGGATTTCTTTTTCATTTTGCTAAGAAAACAATCACGGACCGCTATTAAAACGCCACAGCTACGAGACAGATCATCTGCAATTCTATCGTATCTGAAAATATTAAAGTTCTCAAGGCCCAGCTCGGCATCTGATATACTATCGTTTAGTCACGTTTCCACCAAAACATAAGATACCGAGGCGGAGCTCAAGGCAGCACGCAAGTCTGATAATTTAGTTCTTAAACCACGGACATTTTGATAGTAAACCAGAGGGAATTTTATGTGTTTTTTGGCCTTGAATTGGTACGTGTATCCACTATCTTTGGTACTCCATCAAAATACCGAATAGTTTTATTCTCTCCTGCATCCAATAACACTTTTAACTGTGCTTTAATATCCTTCTAATGATTCCTTTGCTTCATTGTCTGATCTTAGGCAATCTTTACTGGTCCCAAGTATTTTCTCCTGTTACGCAGCACCGCTGTAGCTTCTTTAGAGTTAAAAGTAATACAAAGGGGCCTGAAGTGCCCTCTACGCCTTACTCCCAATCTTGATTTCCCTGTCCGTCTGAAGCACGTACTGTATCTTGCTTTTCTCAGCTATCTCTTCGTGTGTCAGCTTTGTCACTACCGATTCACTTATCAGTCTGATACCGAATTCTTCTTTTCCGATCACCTGAGCGACACTGACTCTATGTGTTTCATTGGGTATAACTGCTTACAGAATGTCCTTGGCCAAGTCCAAATCCGATACATTAGAATCCGTTGAAGGTTCAGCTTCATTCAAATTAAAGAGCATAACGCCTACGCCAGCCGAACGCTGGAAAAAACCGAGCGCAACTATAGCGCCACAGAATTGGAGTGCCGCGCAGTCGTTTATATATCAAGGATTAATTGATTATTTAGAAAGTGTTGCTAATAATACTGATGCACATATTGGAAAAATGATTATTCTTCCTTCAACATTTGTTGGTTCACCACGTAATATGATGCAACATTGTCATACATATTAGGCAATACGACGGGTTGCGCGGCAGACTTTGCAGGGGCAAGCATAGTAATAAATATTTATGAATATTTATTATAAATATTATGTGCTGTTAGGGAAGTTCTGACGGTATATGCCCGTATATTACCTACTAAGCCGCGCTTGCCCCTGCAAAGTCTGTCGCGCAACCCATCGTATTGCCTAATATGTATCTGCATCACCCTGTACACTAGCCACACCGAAAAAAGGAACGCATCATTGCCATGCGGTATATATCAATGTTTTATTTAATTCGATTGTTTTATATGTAGACGCTCCTGCGTGAGGTGTAACGATTTGCAGTATAATTTTCTTTATAATGTCACTTTATATAGGTAAAAATATAATGTATATTCTGTTATAATTACGATGAAAATAATTAACTATGCAGATTTGAAATGGATTAATTAGTATGAATGAGTAAATGGAATAAACTATATTTGAGATTATTCTCAATACGTAAGAAATTATTTCTCTAATTTATTATTACGATTTTATTTTGGTACTTTGGTATAAAATATTAAGTTTCTAAAAATTATTCTATTTATAATATACATGTTTCAATTCATTAAATATTTTACTAATAGTAAGAATTATAATTGTAGAATTGTCTTTTCGTTTGTGTCGCTATCAGTTAATTCTATCGTCGACTGTTGGAATTTATTTATTTTTAATTCTTTTACAAGTCGATATTTGTCTTTTTTTAACCGAATGTATGAAGCATTTTTGCTTATTCGACCATTCAACCGTTCAACGCCTAGCTTCCATATTTCGTCACTTAGCGGTAAAAGCTTGGTTTTTTTTGTGGGCTGCCAAAAAATTAAACCCTTAACACCCTTACAAATTTCCTCGGATGTTAGTGCTTTTGTGTCTTTTTTTCGTGGCATTATGATTGAAATCCACCTAATGAAACAGTAAAACAACACTATTAAAATCAATTTGGGGTTTCGGCACCGACACTTATATAAAACGCCTCGTGGCTTCGACCTTTACTTTGAAAAAGTTCGGTCAGGCCTGCGTGATCCGCGCGTGCTTCGACCGTGCTCCTGTTTTTGTGACCGTTTTATTGCGGCGCGTGAAACGCGAATATGCGTTGGAGTAATCCCACTTCTGAGATTTGTAATGTATTATTAATACTGCTTAATTGGCAAACTAGGACTAAATTATTAGTCAAGATTTTATTAAGCCAAAGGAACACAGTTTATTATCACATTGATAATTAAATTTACAGGATCCACGCTTTACGACATCGACTCGACAGAATACGATTCCCTTTCTCGACGGTTCGACCAAGAATAACGATCGCGCTCGCTCCGATCTCGCGGTTTTCGCTCCCCTTCCCCCGATCACCGACAAGTGCGCGTTCGCATATCGCGCATGCCGAGTGGCTTATCACCGGTCTTGTCGGCTCGAACGGGACGACATCTTACATAAGTTTAATTGAAACTATTAAATGTCAAATTAGGTTTTACAAAATTAAAGTAAATGTAAATACTTACATGGCATTTTATTATATTCTTCTTCGGAAGATGAACAAAGACGGCGCGGTTTATTAATTGTACGTTTCGTGGGAAGTGATTTACTATTAGTTGCTTCATTTGTAATTGCTTCAAATGCATCTTCGTCATTAGTTGAAATGTCAATAATTAAGAACAAATATTCTCTTTGGTAATACAAACTCTCTGATATAAAATTCCAATGTTTATTCGTACGTTTTATTTTATATTTTTTACTTACAAAATAGAAGAAAAGATACGGGCACCCTGTATAATATTGGAAATATGTTTACGACACCGAATTCCTCTCCAAGAACGCTATTCGGGACATCTTTGTTTATGTTTACGTACACGATCTACTTGGCAGTAGAAAAACAATATCGCGACCTTATTGTTAGTTCACGAACATATTCAAACCAGTTGAACTCGTGTTGCGGGCCGATATACGTTTCATACGACTTGTGCTCCGATCCTCATCACGTCTGTCCTTTGTACATTTTCATCGATCTCCCAAGCATCTCGTTTGATAATCTTGAGTTCCAATTTCGAAGTTCGGGTAACTCCAAGTATTGTGTGTACTGGGCGATTTAGACCGATTTAGTTTTATACCAGTATAGTGTATTCTGTTGGTAAGTACGCGAAAACGTGAACTTCCCTATTCGCAAAATTAATTTAATAACTCTCTTCATGGAATTAAATATCACTTAATTTTCGTGAAGCATTAAAATTATAATTAATATGATTTTCTTATTTACATAAGAAGATTAAAATATACAGAGCGAAACTCAAAGGGGGTAGCAACATCGCTTCGAAAAATATATTCGAGAAATATATCTATTTCTATTGAAGAAGGATTGCGTCTTTTTGAAGAATCGCAGAATTTAAAAAGATATTTCAATGAAGACGCTAAGTTACTTGTGATATATTTAGTAACTCGACTTTCGTACGACTGTCAAGTTAATGTCGATTGGACAAAGTTTAACAACTTGTGCAAAACCATGTCCAAAAATGAAAGCGAAGTTAAAACGATTGTTGGAGTGGAAGACAGCATTTTGCTTTTAATTTTGAGAGAAAACAAGAGGCTCGACTCTAATTCGGTAATTGAATGAGTATTTGCTTATTCTAGGTGCGGAAGACATGAAGTATTAGAATTGTGATATTCATATTGATTCAAAGAATTGCTAATGTGAATGCCTTGTGTGTTGAATATACAGTTACGTACATATAGGAGATTTTACAATGCGTTGGTGCTAAATGATTTGATGAAGATGCCTTTTCCTACAGTTTGAACAGAATATAATTGCTCTCGCGGAGAATTACATATCTTACAACAGTCTGCTGCTATGTACGCAGGTAAACCGAATAAAGCGAATAGATCAATAATGATAAATTCATTTTTCGAACATATTTTCCGTAGCATATATCTTATCGTAGGTATAGTCGTGCAATTTTGCAAGGACTTTAATTGGGATAACATAGAATTATTGGCGAGTCCATTACAAACGAGATTGCAATTTGGCGTCAGCAGAGAATTGCTAGATTTGCTGCGTCTGCCGATGTTAAACGGCTTGCGAGCAAGAAGTCTGTATAAACAGGGAATTAAAACCATAACAGACTTGACTGTTGCTAATGAACTTAATGTTGAACGCGCGCTTTATAATGTTTCTCCTTTTGAAAGGTACGAATTTTATTAATTTCGATGCAAAATCTTGAGTGGAATAAGTTAAGCGGCGAGTTGGTTGTACATTGGACTTACAGGGAAGGTTGATGTGAATATTCGATCCGGCCAAGCATTTTTTCTTTTTGAACAACAGCTCCTTTGGAAGCGGCGCTTTTGAACTTCACTAGAATTTTGGAATGGTCCGTCGTAAGCCAACGAACGTCATTCACACAATCCACTAATTGAAAACGATCTAAGAGAAAATCGACAACTCCTTGGAACAGGGAAACGGCGTCTAGATTGAGACCAGTGATAACAATATTGTTTCTCCGCAAAATAAAATTCAATCTATTTACCTCCTTAGTCAACTCATCGGAGTGTGACGACGACGGTTTAGATGGCGATTGCTCCAAAACTGCAACCCTTTGTTCAATACGTTGAAACATCTCGAGAGAGGGAAGAGACGCCAGCTGATCCTCAACAGCCTTAAGTCTGGTGTTATTTGACGCATTAAAATCATTGAGTTTTACATCGTGGTTGGCAAATTTAGCCTTAAAGGAGTCTAGTTGTTCCTTTGCAGCAGCCCTGCTTTTCTTCCTTAATTCTTCAATTGCATTTAGAATCGGATTATTCGGTGGAGTTCCACCGCAATGTCCAACGGCACATTGTCAGAGTTCTCAGAATCCGTCATGGCCGATGAAGAGGTCGTAGCAGACTTCTTTTCTGGAGGTGAGAGTTCAGCCGATCTATTGAGCAAGGAAGATGCGCGATGTTAGAGGTGCCGTCACCTTGATGACACGGCTCGCTTCTGCACAGTCTCGAGGAACACGAGCGAGTAGGAGCCGATTTGACCTCGTCCTCCGCTATTCCTCTAACAACGCGCGATCGAGCAAAGACTCTTAAATAAAGAGTTCGTGAAAGTGATGGGTTATTTTTAACACTCTACTTGTTTAACACTCTACACAATCGACAAATATCTACTGTAACGATAACGGTAACAGTAACGATTTCTTCGTGTTGAAGATCTATTACGGAGGACCGGTAACGACTTAGAAATATTTTCTAAAGCGTTAGATAATAAAAAATTTTGATCCATCTGTTTTATTAATTGCTTACTATTTTCAGCAATTTTATGAATTAAAATTTTTCTAGATTCAAACAAAGCATTAAATGTGTTTTAAAAAATTAGGCTATATTTTAAAAATAACATATATGCTTTAGTAATTTTACCATTTAAAATATTAAAAATAAGTATTGCCGTAAGAGTTATTTTTACTTTCTAAACTTTCCAGATTGAAGTAATGTTTTAAAACTTCCCAATTATCGAGAAGTCTATCAACACTCTTCTGTAAGATGTTAGTGTTAGTTAATCGGTCCAGCGAAATCGCTTTGACCGACTTCTTTTTACCGTAATTCTTTTCATGGGCGCGAGCGTCGCATCAAGCAAGTCGTTCGTGAAAAATCGTGACCTTTTAGGTCAGATCGCCAGTTCCCCGGGCCCGGCTCGTTGCCCGGCAGATACGCGTCACGAGGAATTTACCCGTACGTACATCAGTGGTAGAAGTGGAGATACTTTAATCTTTTTTTTAAATAACCTACTAATCTTGCAATAACGAACTGTCAAAACTGTCACCATAGCAATGCGATGCAAATGCAGATAACTTTATAACCATGTTATATTTCTTCACCCTTTCCGAACTCCCCTCTTGTCACGACTTCGGTAACATTTCTTCACCTCTCCCGCGCGCGATCCCTTGCCATCATTTGACGATTGCGATGGAGAAAAATATCTTAATATTTTCCATATTTAGACTTTGAGTTGTAATATCTCTGCTCCTAGGGTACGTACAAAAAAAAATAAAAACTCTTTTCTTATACAAATTGACCCCGCGCTATCCATTGAGACTACTTAGAATTCAATCAGATCAGCGTTATTGAGATTTGATAATATGATATACTCTTTAAAAGGCTTCGCACGTCAGAGGTATGGTTGGTCTCGCGCTGCCGCGCTGTTATTATACTTTAAGTTATCAAAATCAAAATTTATATTATTTGACATTACCTAGTAATTTTCACATATTTCTTTGGAACATTTACAAAATCGAGTGCATAATTCGTTGATCCTCGTACAGCCACACCTCTTGCTACTGCAGTTCATTGTACAATCGCAAGTCTTGGGAACTAGTGATTATTTTGATCGTGTCGCTTTATTCTCAGGTCTTAAAGCGTTCTTTTGGGTTTTTTTTTTTTTCGATTTTCGGCTCTTTTATTTTGTCCTCTTGCTCTTGCTCTTCCTCTTTCTCTTGCATTTGTGCTTGAACCAATTTTATTTCGTTAACCTGTTTTAACAGTTTTAATTGAGTTATCGTACTTGGCTTGATTTTGTTTCATTTCTTCCATTTGTTTCTCTTTTTGATCGTCTTCTTTCTCTTGCAGTTGCATCTGCATTTGCGTTTTTGAACCAATTTTATAGTCGTAACCTCTTTTATTAGAGCTTTAATTGAGTTATTGTACTCGGCTTGACTTTGTTTCATATTTTCCATGAATGCTCTTGATTCGGTAGATTCATGGGATTTTACATCCTGAGCATTTATATTTTTTTCACTGAAAAGTTATATTTTATTTATTAGTATGTACATTCTAGGTGCATTCCGTTTCATGCATGATGCGCATAATGCATCATTTATTCTTGTTCATCTTTTGATTAACAAGAAGGATAAATAATGCATCATGCATAAAACGGAACGCACCTCTAGTGCAATCAGTAAAAGAATTAAAAAAAAAACAGACCTTTTGGCCCTAATTCAGAAACTAACCTTCGCGTAATAACTGGCATCTTGTAGGTTCTTATCTTCGAGCGGAGTTGACGAGCGTAAACGTGACAGAACGATTTGTATCAAGATAACGATATTTTGAGGATTCAGATTGAAAACTAATATCTTTATCTCAGCGCGCAGACAAATGTAAAGACTTGAAACAATTGTTCCCATTCAAAAATGAAGACCATGACAGATTTACAACGACGCTGAAGTTTGCGAAAGTTGTTAGCTATTTAGCGCTACCCTGTAATCTCCTCTCTCTTATCTTTCGTGCACTGATCTTATTCATCCTCCTGTAAAATATAATTTTTTAATTATTATTTAAGTAATATACTTAATACTCGAAACTTGATGCGAGACACTACCGTGCCTCTTGACAATTGTTTTTTAAACAAATACTTGTTTTCATTAGTTTCAACGTACAATAAGTGGTAAGACTTTTAAATCTTCTAAGCCATGAGAAATTGATCAATCATAGCCGATTTTTCTTCATATATCTGATTATGATTGGTCAATTTCTTATAGCTTAAGGTAACTGTTGTAGATCGCGACTTGAGTAATCGTAGTCGATTTTTATATTTAATAGCGAATTCGGTTGGACACATTAATACGTACTTAGTGCGCATTAAACCCGTTATAGTCGTAACCTCTTATACATCGACGTAAAAAGGAATGTTTAAGGTTTAAGGTTTGCGGCACAAAAATTGAAATTACTCTGATGTGAGAGCGCATAATTAGCGCATAAATCCTGTATTTGTTTTTTTAATTGCTTTTAATTAACATATGGGGGTTCACTGGCAACTTACTCAGCCCCCAATAAAAAAAATTTTTTTCTCTAAACGAAACTAGGGGAAAATTTTTTTTTGTAGATTTGAACAGCGCATAAATAACACATTATTATATAATTTATTCGTAAAATTTTGTTCAAGTGGGGGGGGGGCAGACGTTAATCCTCAGGCGTATGTCAACCGCAAAAGATCACCATTCCATTTAGTTTCATGTAATATACTTTTTTATATTAACACTAGTTTCCCCAACGGAGTCGTTTGGATTTTTCAGAATTTTCTTATTTTCGTCATTTCCGTTTCAAGCAGTTTAGGAAAAATATCTTGTGATTTTTTTATTCTTGTAAAAGTTACAAAATATTGTTCTTACAATTAATCATGAAAAACAGAAATATAGCGACAAAAGAATACTTTTAAAAAATTCAAATTATTTTATAAGATATTTTACTGTTAATTCTTTCCATACAATGTTTGGCAGCTGGAATATTAATATGAATACCATCTATAGCACTAATGATCTTAGATAATTCACTGGTTGCTGCAAAGCCTCCCTACACTTGATTAATTCGTTCATTTGTAGGCTATTTATATTGGTTTGCATATATTTTTTCCAGGATATCTGTGATCACATTGGTCAGTATATTCACTGTTATTCACTGTTATGCTGGTCATGTCGGGTCGGTACATCACCAACGAGTATTTCGTCTATCAGAAATACAATTCTATCTTGGAGATGTGTACAAATTTCCACAAGATTATCATTTAGTCGGTGATCTTGCATATAAATAAATTGCATAAAAATCTGTTAATACCATATCGAGACGATGGTCGTATGACACAACATCAAAGAAATTACAACTTCTTGCATGCTTCTGCAAGATTTGTAATAGAAAGAGGTTTGGGACTATTAAAAAGGCGTTTTCTTACAAAGAGAGTCTTCTTACAATACTTGCAATAGATAGAGTGGACTTAATTTCAATGCGCATAATTGCTTATTGTGTATTGCATAATGTGTTTGATGAGAGATGATTTTGATATAAAAATAATTGAAAATGAACAGATGATAGACAAGAATGTAGTAGAAAATAATGAAAATATGTGTGATGCTGCTCATGCAGGTACTGTAAAGCAAGTTTTAATAGCGTAAACATTACGAATAGAAAATATATAAAGTAAGAATAAAACGGGAATATGCGTTGGAATTAAACCCTATCTATTGCACTCTATTTATTGCAAGTATATGGATAATTAGTGAATATTAAGATATATGAATAATAAGAATAATGTATGTTAAATACGTTTTTACATGTTTTGTTATAATAATAAAAATATATAACGAAATTTTAAAAAGTAATGTCAATAATATAATTTGTAAATAAACTTATTTTTGTAATTACGTAGAAAAATAAAGAATAGTTTTCATATGTTCGACACGCTTTAAAAAAAAATAAAAACTTTCAAAAATTAACTATGACATCGAGATCGATCAGTCTATTTTTGTCTACATATCACGCGTATAATTGTTATTGCAGAAAAACAAAACTATATTTATACCTAAACTCTATATTTGTATTATGTATGTATTGTAAATGACTTTCAAAAATTGTACCATTGTCATTAAGTGTAACATCGAGATCGATCAATCTACATCTTTTCTATAAGTTTATCGATTTTCTCCAAAAATTGTTTTACATGTCGATTCTCTCTTTGTTTCTCCTTTCTTTGATTTCTTCAGTTATTTTACGCTTATGTATTAACTTTTCCATTGGTATAATATTGGTACATGTACGTTTATCTTGAAATATAAATACTTTCTAATATCTCACAATCTAATTTTAATTCACAATGTATAATAGTTACTTACGAGAAACTTCACCATCGGATTGACAGGATAAAACACTACTGCTGCAGCTACTGTTTGAAGATTCTGTATTTTAAAATAAAAGATTCTATATAAAACTTTTTTTTCAAACTCGATGTTACAAATCCAGTTGATGAAATAGTTGTTAATGATGTTTGTGGCGGCCTGCCGCTTCATTGGGTGCCGCAGCGCGCGCGCCGCCGCAGCATAGTTCGAGGCTCTGCCGCTACGCGGCGTATGGCCCTAGCTTCTAACTCGTATTAAAAATGCAACGACCGATGCTATATAAGGACCACCCGCGGCACGCTTTTGCACGCCTTTTCGTGAGCGTGTGCTGTGGCCTTATAGGTCCGAATTAGTGATGGGTGATGTTATGAAAGTTTTGCATTATTGGCTTTGTTCCAACTAAATAATATGTATTACATATGTAATTATTACGTAAGCCTTCTGGAATTTTCGAGGCTCACTTTGCGAGCTCGTGTACTCATAGGCGTGTGCATTTCAGTGCTGTAGGTTGTTGTAGAAGAATACCACTTACTTTATCTGCTAATTCAATAAATCGTTGAAGCATATAGTAAGTCGAATTCCATCGAGTCTCAACATTTTTAACTTGAGATTTGACAAAGCTCGCAGTTCATCTGCAGCAACCATAAAATGTTTGAAGTATGCAACGATATTTTTAATTTTTTTACAGAAATCTCTAACAATAATACCATCTTTAATAATGTTTGATGGAATTAAATTTAGAGTATACGCAATTTTCGGGGGGTTTTGAGGTCGCTGATAAAAAATTTTATTATGAAATAATATACTAAATTTATATTTCTTTTTGAACTATCAATTCCATTTGGAATTTAAAGTAATGAGTCTTTGTATGTTTTGGATCCACCATGTTAAATCCGCTATCTTGGATTACATAAATTTATATTTTCTATCTCAATTTTGTAATCAGCGACCACGAATATCCCTGAGTACATATTTCAGTTAATTTCTATCGAGATTTTATACTTCTTATTCGCCATTTTGGAAGCCGAATTTTGAAATTCTGATCTCATATTCATATTCAGCGGCTCAAATAACCCCCATATACTAACTTTTATAAAAATATGTTCAGAAAAAAATGTATGCCTGTAAAGGTTAACCAATATTTCAATGTTGTCATCCAATTTCATTACTGGTTGATTTAAATAATATTTAAGTTCATCTGCCATTGTGAAATCGTTATTTTTTGACGTATGCTTAGCTTTACTAACTAAATA
>VBVQ01003578.1:0-18137 GCA_011636635.1 Tetramorium simillimum
CTTAAAGACACTGGGGTATGTCATACCCCCTGTGCGCTTTACGTAATTTTTCGGAGGTGTGCGCTTTAAGGGTTAAGCAAGAAAGTGTTTAAAAATATTTGGACAAAATAAATTTTTTTTCTCTCACAATCGTATGAAAAATTAAGCATATAAATATAAATTTACACAAAATACATTTAGCGAATAATGTAATTAGCATTATAACTGATTTCTCATATAAATGGATAAGAAATTAATTTTTATTCCAATTCTTTATTATTCTTAATTCTGCAAAAAATAATCATCTGTTTATTGCAGCTCGCGAAGCTCCAGTTTTAGAGCTATATCCACAAGACGTACAAACGGTCATCCTCGGCGGTTCCGCTGATCTTCAGTGTCGCGCAAAGGCCGGTTTCCCGGTGCCCGAGCTGCATTGGTCTCGCCAGGACCATCGACAGTTCGCTTCCAACATCGAGCAGCTTCCTGGCGGACTTCTCAGACTGTCGAACATCACGGCGAATGACGGTGGTGCTTACATCTGTTCTGCGTCAAACGAGGTCGGTTCGACGTCAGTCATCGCGCATATCGAGGTGCAGTCCATGCCTGTGATCACTATCACTCCGAAACATGGTATCTTGAATGTGAGACGCGGAAGTCAAGTCCGTTTAATGTGCAGCGCGAGCGGCCATCCGCAGCCCAATGTAGCTTGGAGCAAGCACATGAACGGAATAACTATACAGTAAGTTAATTTCATTATTGTTACATTATTGATACGATATTGTGCTATAATTATCGTATAGTTGAGCTAGTAACAATTGTAGGAATTAATTTATAATTATGTTAACAATTTTAAAAACGTAAATCTCTACATTGTTAAAATATAAATTATAATTTTAGATACAATATATATAAATTATAATATTATAAGTGTTTAAAAGTCAAATTTGAATTACGATTTGATTTAAACAATTCTAATTATTGTTTTAAGTGTCACATAATAATTTTATAATATTATCATGATTTATCAGTGAATATAGCAGAACAGCGGCTACTCCCTTGAGCGCCGTTTACGAAATATACTCTGTATCACCCGACAACGAAGGCTCCTACACTTGTCAAGCCACGAACGCCGTAGGAATAGCCGAAGAGCGTATTCAAATCCGCATCGAGGATGACGATGATGTACCTTGCACTGGCGACAGAGGCGATATTCCATGCGACGATCGACAGCAACCAGAACCTGATGTGTGTATTGTAATTCTATCATCATACCTTTAATATATAACATGGACACGTTTCTAATGAAAAATAATTTACAGAGAGAAAATCAGACAGGAGGCGGAGTTCTGATTCCCAAAGACTACTTGAGAATCCCGAACGGCGGCAAAGTGGAGATGCGTTGTCAGGTCTTCGGACCGGATGGAGACCACATCTATCTAGATTGGAAGAGAAGCGATCATCGTGCTCTTCCAGAAGGTAGTACAGTGCACAATGGAGTATTAAGTATTCCAACGGTTGATAGAAACTCGGCTGGAGAATACATCTGCTTGGGCTTGGATCCTGCGGGCACCGTGCTCTTCCGGGCGAAATCTCATCTTGAAATTATATGTGAGTAACGAGTATGAGATGTACCAAATCAATATAAAAACAAACTGCAACATTTAAATTTATAAAATAAAGAGATTAACTTTCCTTTAACAGTTTCGTTAACAGAAATCGCATTAATTTCTTTATTCGATATTTTTCTAGCTCCGCCAAGAATCGAATTAAATCCAACGCGTCAAACAGTGGGACCTGGAGAAAATCCATCCATAATTTGTACCGCTACAGGAGACGAACCTCTGCATATTGAATGGGAAGCTATAGGACGCCCGTTACCATATTCTGTAACGCACATCGGTGGCGTCCTGCAATTCCATGGCATCACATATTCCGACGCTGGCAAATATGTGTGCAAGGCGACAAATCCAGCAGGAACAGCGGAAGCGGTAGCAGAGGTTTTAGTTAATGGTTGGTTGATACATAATTAAATGTCTTAAACTTACAATATATAAAATTTCTCACTTTCTTTTAAATAGTTATATTTGGATATGTAAAAAAATTTTTTTAATATTAAAAGAAAATTATATGACGCAATTACATATTTTAAAAATGTTTTTCTACATTAGATATTTCGTGTATAACAAAATTACATGTTTGCATAATAAAATGCAATGTGACTTTTTAATATTTACTAAAACAGTATAAGTATCCGCCATGCATAATACACTTGTTCTTAACAAATATTTGCGAACTGCTCGGAAAATAGCGAATTACAAATTGTTATTTACGATTTACAGAACATCCATACGATAATGCAAGGATCCGCGCTGAACAAAGAGACGTGGTAACTTTGGCTGGCAATTCTGTACGCTTACGTTGCGAGATGCGTGAACGTGCGACGATCCATTGGACTCGAGATGGGCAGCCCTTGCCAGCCAACGCGCGAATCGGAGAAGATTACTTAGAGCTGACGCAAGTGAAACCGGAAGACAGCGGAAGATACATCTGTCAGGTCCAGACGAGCCGCGGCGTATCCAGCGATTATATTAATTTCAACGTTTCTCGTAAGTTCTGCCGTTTTTTCCACTAAGCCCCGTCGTTTCAGCATCATTTCATAGATTTTTGCTTTCATCCAAATGCATCTACTGAAGATCACAGTACACACGCTAAAGAAGTGTTTCGCCTTTTAAGAATCTTAATTTTTACCTTTAATCCTTTCGGGATGCTGTAATCAATGATAAATCAACAGCTACAATCTACAATAATTATCATCAGTTTCGACATTAATCCTGAAAGGATTAAATCTCAAACTGCTTTTTACAAAATACTTTGCTATTCCTGAGCGATTTTTCAATAGAACATTTTAATCTGATCCATCTGAAAATTTTAATTTTCTATTTGAAACGCTAAAACTGCTGATTCCACGTTTGTCATAATAAAAAAGAAATAATCAGCACATAATTATACTTACTTTCTATATAATTATTTATATCGAAAATTTAAATAGATAAATAATGATTACAATTAATAATATTAAATCGGTTTTTTTAGCACTAATCCAACGCATCACTCATATCACTAACAAGAGCGCGCAGCAGATTATTCTCAGACGATACAAATAGCAAAAAACATCGGATGCGGTCAAGAAGCATCTTAAATCCTTTCAAATGTTTCTTGAATTTTCGTATCGTTTGAGCTAATAATGAGATCATACATATATATTACAAACGTGGTTCCATGAACGTTTCCACAAGTTTAGGTTTTTTACAAGGCTCGCGTTATGATTTAGTAGTTAATTTGCTTGCGGATTGCATGCCAGTGTACCGATCGCAGTGCAGGCACTGGGAGTATCAATGCAGAAGCCTACAATGCATTCCGATGGAATACTTTTGCGACGGCTATGTTCAGTGCAACGACGGTACTGACGAACGCTTCTGCCGCAACGCGCGCTATCGCCAATATCTACAGAGACGACGCGGTTTGTTTTGAGATATATGTGTGTCGTGTGATGTCCCGTAGTTCTCCTACTTGTAGTGAACTGTCCTTTATATTTTTGCTTACTGTACGAACGTATGAGGAAAGGATATGGAACTTTTGAACTCTTAAAGAGATTTTGAATTTTTGGAGGTAGAAACCAAAAATAATGTAGATAAATATAAGATCCTAAAATGTTAGAAATGATAGAATTTGTATTAATTATCTTTTTCTAAAACATGTATAATTCATGCAGAAATATAATTCACGCCATCCGTATCCCATCCTTGTCAGCAGCAAATACAATATGTGTAAAAAATCAAGATATATATATTTCAGATCTTAGTTCAACGTTATTTTTTGCTAGAACTTTTTTATTCTAAATATGTCTCTACATAATTCTTTTGCAATCTTTAAGTGTGCTAATATTACATCAACAAGGAATTATTTTTTTCTATATTTTCTGCTATCTTATTTTTTTACTTACGTAATTTTTTCACGGCAAATTTCAAACGTGGTATAAAGAGCTCAGGTACATCGGATACATCGAATAAAACAGCAATTGGACCTCGCAGTTATTTAAAAAAATCGATCGAAGATTGTAGCATCTTCTCGCGATATACGCAATGATGTGCAAAATAGAATACACATTTTCCTAATTCTACAATCTTAATGTATGGCCAACATATGTAATTCGATTCTAGCTGCTGCAGTGCCTTCAGTAAGCATCGAGGTGTCCCAAGATCCAATAAACATCGGCGATACAGTTGACATACATTGCACGTACACTGGAACACGCAGTCCACGTTATCGTTGGACGAGACCGAATCACGTCAACCTGCCTGTAAACGCTCAAGAATACGGCAATATCTTGAGATTAACTAACGTAGCTGTTAGCGATAGTGGACCTTACCGGTGCACAGTAGACACGCCCGAAGGTACACTCGAAAAGGACTTCAATCTGATCGTCCACGGTAATTAATACACATATATAACAAATAACGATGGATATATGCAGTAAATATACCTATTGATAAAATATTTAAATAAAATATTATATATATTCACGTATATACTTCTTCTAAAATGCAAAAATATCTACTTTTTGTCAATGCTTACTCAAATTGCATACGTCTTATGTAAGTATAAAGCCGGCGAACAATTAATTTTATTTAGTTTTATTGTAGAAATTATTGTGAACAAAGGATTTTATATTTTTCTAGGCGGAATCCTTGATGAACCAGCGATTGAAACTAAATTCGCGCCGTACGGATCAAGTCTGGAAATGGATTGTCGTCTGGATCTCGATCCACCAATACAGTATCAGTGGAGCAAGCTTGGTGGACTTCTGCCACATAATAGCCAGACTGATGAGGTACATAAAATGCATACGTATCATATATTTTTTGTCTAATCGGGAAGATTTTGCGTACGCGCATATTAGTGATAATTATAAATTTCGATAAAATATAACATGCTAATCGATAACTTGATATATGTCTTTCATTTTGCAGAATAAATTAAAGTGGACTAACGTAAAGGCCGAAGACGCTGGAACATACATTTGCGTCGGAGATAACGGAGACTCGCGAGTCGAAGTACCTACGGTGCTGGTTGTAACAGGAGTCGTGCCTAATTTTAGTCAGGCACCCGAAAGCTACATCGCTTTCCCTCCTCTACCTGACTCCTATCTTAAATTCAACATCGAAATCTCTTTCAAACCGGAAAGTTACGACGGCATTCTATTGTACAATGACGAATCTGGTCATGGCAACGGCGACTTTATCGTTCTATCTCTAAATAATGGATATCCGCAATTTATGTAAGTAAAAAGATCTTGTTTAATACGCATCACACAACGCACTAGTAACGCATTTTATTTCATTTGTAAAGTTTTATGCATAAAGTTAACTTCATCTGAACGAAATTTTGACTTAATTACAGAATTATACGATTAAGAAATAATTTAAACAATTGCCTATTATAAATTGGATATTAAAAATTAAGAAATTGCGATGAAAAAAAGAAAATATCTCTTTTTAATCAAACATTAATTGAAATTGTCTTCAAATTCAGTATGAAATTTGCTTGACAAGTGAATACGTTCCTAAACACGCATATTAATATAAGGAATTTCTCATTATTATAGATTCAATCTCGGTTCTGGACCAGCTATTATTCGCGCGGAAAAACCAGTTACCCTGAGCGAGTGGCATACCATCAAGATCCAACGCAATCGAAAGGAAGGTACAATGCTGGTGGACGGCGAGGGCCCTTACAAGATGCTCGCTTCGGGCAGACGCCAAGGTCTCGATCTCAAAGAACCTCTTTACATCGGCGGAGTGCCCAGCTACAGCAGGATGAACAAGCAGGCTGAGGCGAACACAGGTTTCGTCGGATGCATCAGCCGACTAATCCTCGGGGAGAAACAGGTCGATCTGATCGGCGATCAGACTGATAGCGTGGGCATCACGACTTGCGAGACCTGCGCCGAGAATCCCTGCAACAATGGTGGTGTGTGTCAGGAAGCAGCCACGAAGAACGGCTACACGTGTCTATGTCGAGCTGGTTTCAGCGGCAAGCACTGCGACAACGTCGGGCAATCCTGTTACCCAGGTACCATATAATTTATCTATTAATTTTAATTACAATCTATTTTGTATAATTATAATTTTAACTTCCATAATATACTAATATAATTTTAATTTTAATTACGATTATACTATAATAACTTTAATTATAAATTTCTTCTATAAATCTTAAGATTAAGACTTTTATTAATTTATTAATTTATTAATTCTTATATCTACAATTAATCACATATTTAACATGTATAGACTCACTATTATTAAAAATAAAAAGCCTCAATATTTTATCGCTGCAATTTCAAGTCTTCAAACAAGGCTCATATTAAACGGATTAAATACATCAGGTGCTTGCGGAGAAGGTAAATGCGTCGAGAAAGAAGTCGGTTTCGAATGTTACTGCCCGATCGGGAAGACAGGAGCAAGATGCGAGCATTCGGTGAATATCTACGATCCAGCTTTTCACAATGATAGAGCTTTCATCGCTCACGAGACTCCAAAAGCTCTTAGACGGTGAGTACTGCCGTTCGATCGTACGCACGTGCACGAACTAGTTCTTAATGAGTTGCACTTAGTCGATGTTAGAAGCGCACATAATAGAATATTGTCACAATGATTGCGTCTCATATATTTATTTTACTTTGAGTTTTTTTTTTTAATTATTTGTACATAGCTCATCTATGAAAAATGAATAAAATAAAAGAAATTAATACAACACATTCTGCAAAAATATTTTTTTAAATATTATAAAATTAGGAAGGTAGCAACTATAATTAGTAATCAATAATAATTATAGAATTAAGATTTAATTTATTAAGATTTTAATTAATTAACTTTGGATCTTTTTCTCAAATCTTTAAGACACGAAAAATTCTAGACATAAGATTGTTGTGTAAAGATAAATATTATAAAACTGTAACTTCATGCTTTTGACGAATTAACAGACTCAACTATAATTGAAATATAGGTACTAATCACATTGCCAGTGCATATGAACATCCTCAAGCATCCTAATTACTAAAATTCTTTTCAGGGAAAGAGAGAGTTCGAGCACTACACACAGTCGATCACGATTACGCAACGCACAAATTAGGAAACCACGATCAAGGCCACATCACCACAATAATTTGCACCACACAAAACATTAGCTAGACCTAGCACCAATTTTACGCACTTAGAGAATCATTACTTATCCAATCACAGCAATAATAAACTCCTCCCTCCGTAGACCTAATAAATTACCATGCATAATAAGCTACTTAAAATTCTCAAGATACATTTACACCAAAAGGATTAATCAGTTCAACTTATTTTTATGCGATTATTCACTGCCATCTTTTCTTTCTTTATTCGATATGCGTAACGATGGTTGCATAGGAAAAAAAGAGAATAAGCAATGAATTCTTAACAGGTATTTTGCAACGAGCCTGCATAGTGCGTAGTTCCTTGTAATGGACGTCATGGTGCTGTAATGTTAGAACAACAGTCAATTTACGAATTAGTAATTAATATGTTTTGTACAGCTTCTTAATTAATACACTTAACGCGTCACTTTATAGTCATTATTAATTATTAAAAGTAATACGTGAAGTCACTGCCAAATCAGTCGCATTTAACAGTTAGTCCTCACTCAAGCTTAGAAAACGTCAAAGTCGTGTATATGACAGTTATATATGACAGCATATGTAAAATGTTTGTACTTATATATCTAAGAATCTATATATATATATATATATAAATATTAAAAGAAAGAGATATTTCACGTACGAAAATGATCGTTTATATACTCAGCGGACTCATGCTATACGAATAAATATTTTTAAAGCAAATAAACGAAAGTTAATCTGATAAGTCATCACATATTTTAATTTAAGTCAATGTTTTTTTCTTTCGATTTCATCATCTTGCATGTTGTAAAATGTTAAAAAGATATAAGACGAAGAGGTAAGTCTTAAGACAAAAACATTATTCATATATTTGTTTTGATATTGTTGCTTAAACGAGCTTCTATATATTTTTGTGTACATATATGTATAATATATGTAAGCCCTTTCTTCTCCATATTCTTTTCAATCTTTTGCACGTGTCTTTCGTGTGCAAGTTATAACATATTTGATTGCCATTAAATTAACTTCATTAGCTTTTCTTTTAATAAAAACTATAAGACAAAGAATAATGAGACATTTATACAAATGTTTTACGCATAAGGAAGATTAAAAGTGTGCAAATTGAGTTTTATAATAAACAAATTAAATGAAAAATTAACACGCGACATATCTTGCTTAAAATTCTTTAACAATGTGCAATAATATATCTTTTTTATCTGTTCCATACCTAATTTTAGGCTTAAGGTAGCCATGAAATTTAATCCTGCGGACACCGGGGACGGAATTTTGATGTACAGTGCGCACAGTGACGAAGGTCTTGGAGATTTTGCGGCGCTCATGATAAAGGATGGGCACGTCGAGTTTCGCTTCGATATCGGTTCCGGAGTAACGACGATAAGATCACCTTATGCCGTCCAACCCGATGAATGGACGTACGTAATGGTGAATCGAGATTTCAAGGATGCGAAATTGTTCGTGAACGATGAGCCGGTTGTCGAAGGCAAATCACTCGGGGCTGCGAGGACCATGAATCTAAATACGCCTCTTTACATCGGAGGGGTAGATCACAGAAGAATCACGATCAATCGGAACGTCGGTGTCGATCGTAGCTTCCGCGGATGCATAACCGACGTAAGCAAAATTATTAATTAGATAGATAGCGATGTACAAAACTTCATATTAGCTCTGTCTAGTATTATTATTTAATAATAAATTTTCTATAAAAATCTAGAAATAGCTTTCCATTAGCGTAAATAAAGTAAGAAGCTTCTTTTCTTTTAAAATCCAATATTTAATATATTTTGTTATTTTAATGGAATTAAAGAGAGAAAGCTAAATTTTTATAAAATCTTTAAAAGAAAGTCATATGTAAAGAATAATATATTATGATAATTAAAAATATATAATAATTAATAATTCTATCGCAATAAAGAAGAAGAAACTCCATTTAATGAGTACTTGCTAATTTATATTACAGCTCGAAGTTTCGTCAGTCAGGTCGGACATAGTAAAGTTATCGATCGACGCGGCCAACATCGAGGATTGTTCGGAGCCTCATCCGAATCAAACGATAATCCACACCACTATCACCACTCCGGCATCCACGCAGCCGCCAACAACATCGTACAACCCTTGCGCATCGAATCCCTGTATCCACGGCCAGTGTTACAGTCTAAACGATGACTATTCGTGTACATGTGCATACGGATACGCGGGTAGAAACTGCGAGAAGATGCAGAAGCAATGCGAATTTCTCACCCCATGCAGAAACGGCGGTTCCTGCACGGACCTCCATGAGTCTTACAAATGTGATTGTCGTCTCGGTTACAATGGACAAAATTGCGAAAAGCGTGAGTACATATTGCTCAAATCTGAATTACAATTATGACTATGCAGAAAAAAATTAATTTCTTAATTTTTTAAAAATGCACGTGAAAAAAGAAAAAAATTATTTCTCTCGAAATTTGTCTAGAAGTTTAAATATTTTACAAAAAGCGCCATTATAATATTAAAAGATAGTTAAATATGATTATGTTATGATATAATTGTATATTAAAGATATTTAATATAATAATTTAAAAATAAAAATTAATAAAAAAATTTTAATAAAATATAATTATGAATAATATGATTATATTTGCAGTGGCAGAGATCACGTATGATGTTGCCTTCAAGGGAGATGGTTGGTTGGAATTAGACAGATCTGTCATGATGCACGAAGAAGAGCGAGAAGTTTTAGGCCTCGAGATCAGCACTAATAAGAGTCACGGATTGATTATGTGGCACGGTCAAACACCGAACGATCTAACTCCCGATGATTACATCGCTGTTGCTGTAGTAGATGGGTAAGATGAAATTGTTCGCTGTCTTAAGATCAATTTTTGAATATTAACACTATTTTGTGTTTCTTTTTTTTTTATTATCTCAGGTTCGTGGAGTATCAGTACAACTTGGGCTCCGGTCCCGCCGTGATTCGCGTCACTGCCCAGCGCGTCGATGACGGAGAACGGCACAGGATAATCCTGAAACGTCAAGGAAGCGACGGCAGCATTGAACTGAACGGCGAGCACACGGAGAGCGGTGTCAGCGATGGACTGCAACAGATCCTGAACGCGAGGGGTAGTGTTTACTTAGGCGGCTTACCGGACTACGCGATGACTTACGGCAAATACCAAGATGGATTCTCCGGTTGCATCTATACACTGGAGGTGCAGGACTCAGGGGCGATCGATATCGGCGAGAAAGCCATCAGAGGAGTAAACGTCGCGCCGTGCACCAGGTAAATACAGCACAAGAATATTAAAATTGAATTTTTTCTTCAAGTCTTCAATTTTGCGGTATTTTTTACATTAAACCGTTTCTGCCGTCTGAGGTCGATTTCTTCTAATGAATCTTTAGATTTTTGTTAGTAAATTTAACGAGAGAAAGAGAGAGATTTAAATTAGATTAATAAACATAATACTTGAAGACTTAAATTAACAAATGGCACAAAATAAAATATGATCTTCAATTACTTCGAGCCGGTAATTTAATGAATTGTAGAAATTATTCAAACAATATCGATTGTTAAGATAATTATATACGGTAAGATGTCTGAAATGATTAATATTGGATATTGCTTCGCATGCTGCTCAGAGTAAGATGGATACCATCTTCACTGGTATTCACGGATGCGGATGCGGACGGATTCGATGCGTTTGTACCACCGCCGCCGGTGAACATTATTCATCCGAAACCCGCGTCCAATCTTGCCGCGTACGACATGACGAGTTACTCATTATTAATTATACTTCAAAATCTCATCGCTTTGACTAGGGATATTAAGGAACAAAGTGTACTTTTCACGCTGTTATGCGTAGACGCAATTAACGTTCTCAACGGCTTATTAAGCTAAATGAATAGAACATTATTGACCTCACTTGTCGGAAATACACACTTTCCTTTAGACCAAATCGTTATCTAATCGTTATCAAATCGAGCTGCAAATGTACAGTACTTTAAAGGAAGTGTGTATTTCTGCGAGTTTGCATAAAATATGTACAGCTAATAAATTTGTAAATTATTTAATGCTTAACACACCGACGTCGGGAATAACACGGCAAAGCTACGGTATGTCATTTTCCATCAAGTTTTCAAGACGGTCTTCCATCGCAAATATCAATATATTTAATTATTATTATGTACAATATATGTATAAACTTACTAAATATCTATCAATCTTATATGATTTTTTTTCATTTTACAGTAATCAATTTGATGTACGTGGTGACTTCGGAAGATACTGAAGAGGAAATCTTGAACTTGCATCTGAGGAATGTACCGCGACGTCGTGTCATCGACGAGTGGTACCGTTGACGTAAATGTCACGTTTAAATACAAATATATACGTTAAATTTTTCATACATATCTAATATTTTGAGGATGACATTAGAAACATAAAGGATCAAAAGCAACTCTGTTATCACAGCTAATCAAACGTTGTCAGAACATTGTGTAACATAAAGATGCAACTTTTCGATTGCAATAATTTGGTTTAATGGAACATCCTACATATACGCGCAAAAATCGAAAAGTGAAACGTATTTAAAATACATGTATTCCTTCAATGGTTTATCGTGAACGACTTGAGGCGACATGTGAAAGATACGAAAGTAACTATTGCTAAACGAGCAACAAAACAATTTTATATCCATAGATATACAAAATCTACCTGCACTAATATATTGCTATCGATATTTTATAATTAAAATAACTATAACGTTTTATACCGCTTTATTTGTACAAAAAAGGTAGATACCTTCAATTCGCAAATAACGAATCATTATTTTAAAAGCGACACAGAAAGTTTATGCATTATTCTCATCTAAAATTCATTATTTACTGTCAGTTGCGATGTAAATAGGAAAAAGATGTAGCAATTAAGCTTTTCTCATGTCTTTCCTGTTTCTCCTTATTCTATTTTTTGTAATTAAGCTTCGCGATGTTTTATTTTTGCGAATCAGCTGAACGATTTGCGAGCAGCTGATACGGTGACTGATAAGGGGAAGATACGTTGACGATAAAATACATAGTTATAATTTTTCACTGCCACGTGCTGATTTATTCATATTTATAACATGACAAAGTTCTGCATCGTATAGGGGATGAATATTATTCACTGGCGTATGAGTGTAATCAAAGCTTTAATGAGACTTTGATATATCTCCCATATTACCGAAAAGACAATAAATTCTCGTCACAACCAATGCCATTTCGTTGGAGAAACGATAAACGACTTTTCTATAACGATATTAGGTATTGAATTTTTACATGTTAAAAAGAGAATGCACATTTATATATTTATAACGCGAGATGCATAAGTTACCCTCCATTGACGCTATTAATCTGTGAAAAATAAGATTCTTGAAGCAAAACGCATACATCAAATAAAGGATTGCTGAATTGTTGATTCTTCGAATCCAGATTGCACTCATACCATGATGAATACTTATCATTTATCGTATATATACGTAGGTGCTTAAATGTGATTTTTAATGCGAGAGAATAAACAAGTGAATAATCAAGGATCGATAAATGTGAATGATGAGTGAGTAATTGACGGCATCATCGAACGTATGTTTTTTTATTGAAAGATTTTAATCAGTCTGCGTGATATATAAACGAAGAAAGTTACGTATAAGAGAGAATAGCGATAGGAATAAGGACGGCATAAAAAAAATTGTGTGTTGCTACATATATAAAATTTATATCAAATAGATTATGAAAAATTCGCGTATAAAGTAAAACAGTAATTAGCGCTCTCTAATATTCTCTATATTCGAGACCTTATGAAAGTAAAACGTACAATTCGATAGTAATAACAATTATTCGGCCATCAAGATATATATCTGCGCAATTAGATTATTATTCCAAATATCAGTTAAAGTGCAATATTTACAGTAACAACTATTTTATTATGTTTTCAAACAAAGCAATTTATTTTAATTTTCCTTAACCACTGGATTATATTAGACATATTAGATAGACGCAATATTTTAATATCAGTACAACTAACCAGATAATTAACTGTTAATTCAATTTTTTGTGTATCTATTTTATAAATTTATATGATGAAAAATAGGATACATCCGTAATTGTTACAAATATTACACAAAAAATCTGTAGCCAATGCATTAATGCATGAATTTTTTCTCTAGACTTTCAACTAATACTTACCCTGTCAAGAAGTCATCAGTTAATTCGTAAATTGTTATATTTTTCAAAGATCTTCATAAATAATATACGTACTGCAATATGTGCATTATCAATATTTAATATTTCATTAATATATTCTTTACTATATATAATCAGCTAAAACCGTTGCGCATGAAAGAAGAAATATCATTGAACGAGATTCTACAGATTGCCTTTAGATATTATTTGAGAAATGAGATACCGAGATAATGTATCATAGCCCCCGTGGAATTTTCTACGTTCGCTACGATTCTATTATAACACACTGTAAATGATCATGTACAGAAGAAACCGATGCATATACTTGTATATTATATTCTAACATACTTTAATCATACACTCCGACATCGAATGAACGCTTTTGGATGTTCATGCAAACATTAGTTACATAATACTGTAATATGTATGTATATTGCATTATATGTACAGGGTGCAATAACAAATATTCCGGTCTGAAATGCCTTCTTTACGCAATTGCAGCGTTCAAGTATGAACAATGCCAGTGGCATCCTAATTAGAGCACCTCAATTAGGAGCGATGTTTCAGGTAGTAATAGCTAATATTGCTCCACCCTGTATATAAAATCATACTGAAAGTATTTACCGTATAAATATATATAAATGTAGTCTATTGTTACATATAATTCTTCAAAGAAAATGAGACAATAAATTATAATTTTGCTAACAAACTGTATACTTTCATTATTTTATCGTAATTATTTGAATGAAATTATAATTTCCTCATTCACAAAAATTATAATTTCTACCCTAGGTTACACTTATTCCTAACGGGAATTTGCAAAAATATAAACAAAAGCAAAGTAAAGACAAGCATATTAATAAAAATTTATTTATGTCAAATTTACATATTACTATTATTTTATTACATATTAGCATATACATTATAACTGTTAAGTAACAATTGCGTTAAACCTGAGTTGTCTATACAAATTTTTAAAACATAAAATTTATGACTAGACAACTAAATGTATAAATTGGCATTAAGTATACATATAACATACATATGTATATTTATAATCATATATCACAAGTTATTAAAATTACTTAATAAAGACAAAAATTAATACGAATTAATAACTTTCAAAATAACATATATATGTAAAAAAAGTTATAAATTTAGATACTTATGACTATCTAATCATTTTCTACAGACAAAACTTTTATTTGTTAGAAAAACTTTTTCCGAAATAGAATTACACCAATGTAGAATGCTATGACTTAATCTTATATCCAGAAATAAATGGAAGACCAATACCAACTTTCTCTTGATATTTAACATAGTCATCACCAAAGAAATGTAATAAAGTTCTTTCTTCAATGCAAATGCGATCATGGAAGAATTTCCACGATATCACGGTGTATGCAACAAAGCATAGTGGATTTTGAAGTATCAACTGCAAGAATTTATAAAATGTTAATTAATAATGTGATAATAGTGCAGAATCAAATATCTAACTGTATAAACTTCATGATACTCCACCTGCGTTCCTAGGCACCAGTAAAACCATCCTACGTAACTAGGATGCCTGCAGAGATTATATACACCGTGCGTAACAAGTTCGTGAGTGTCGCTCCTCTCACTTTGCACGACATGATTAAAATTGTGTTTTGCTGTGCACATTGCCAGTTTTCTTAAAATCTCGCCAGAAATGCACAGTGTTAGACCAAAATAAGATATGGCAGAAGGCATCTTCATTTCGTAGAAGTAATGTCTCTCTACGAGAAATTCTATCCAACTGAGACACGCCGCTACCCCATATTCTACGCTATGATTGAGGATAAAACTGTCGATTGACAACGAAGCTGGATTTGACCATGCTATAGCTAGAAATTCCGAAAAATGGAAACCAGCTAATATTGCTGCATAAATGCCGAACCCCTGCCATGACGGTGGGGCATTGATTGATATCAAAATACCAATCCCAAATGTATATCCAAGAAACAACGCTCTGACTGCTACCTGTAAAAAAAAAATATATGAGCCTGAAGTTACAGTAACACATTCATATGATAATACGAGACTTACTTGGTATGAAAAACCGCAGAACGCCAGAAACGCGAGTACATTTATGAGAATGTACTGTGCCGCATGTAGAAGCCAAATGTTCGTAAAATATGCGGCATAAATATTAAGTCCTAACCTGAACTGCAGTTCAGGGAAAAGCGAGATTAAACTCGCCGCGATAAAACAGAACAAACTGAGAATTCCAACGCGACTTTCTTCTCGCATCTTATTCACGAAACTTTTCGTCAATCACTTTCAAAATGATAAATTATAGTCACGATGAATAATTCAACATATCTGAGGTCGACCAACAAACTTTTGATTGTTATTGTAGCGTTTTAACTCGTACATTTCTTTTTTATGACAGAAATCTTAATTTGTGCGCTTTATTGGCAATAATATGTTGCCTCACACTCTCGAATAGTAAGAATTAAAAGTCAAACTTTTTAAGAAAACAGTGTAAATGAAGTCAGACAGAAACCTAAGAGCGGCCATCCCGGCCTTTTTCGTGGGACCCACGGAAGCGATTTATCGACAGGGAATGTGGCTACGTAGTTCTACATCCACGTCTGGCGCAGATGCTAGGCCAACGATCGGTCCCACGAAAAAGGCCGAGATGGCCGCTCTCAGATTTCTCTCTGTCATTGGCAAGAAAATTCATATGCATCTCGTCGATGGTGAAATATTCCAGTTAGGAGGAAAAAGAAAGATGAGCAATACAAGAAATCAACTAAAAAGAATAATCCTTAAAGTTGCAACTCATGATTATAGTTAAAGCAAATTAAAGTCACGCGTATAGTTACGGTTGTGTAGTTATAATCGCGTATAATCACGTATAGTCAAAAATCTATAAAAAAAAAACTTAATGAACTGCATTGTACATACACACTGTAGATTTTCAATATCGCAGCACAGCCTATGATTTGTTATCCACCGACTGCTATACTTGTTTTTAACCTAGTAAAGTTGGAATTGAGTTGAATGCAATTTTACGTCTTTCTCAATAGAGAATAGTTTTAGTGATATTATATTACTACGTAATATATTATGTATAACAAATTAAGAGCCTAATAATTTCACGATACGACGATTGTGAGAAGTTTGTGAAATGACAACAATGGAGAACATCAAATACATTTACCATTTGCCGTTCTCCGAACGATCAGAATTTTGTAAAATTATGAACCAAAATGATAAGTGGGAGGAGCTGGCTGGTATGTCACCAAAAAGTCCTGATACTTGAAAAATATGCGCTTATACTAAGCATAATCCATTTATTACTAATTTTTTCATCTCAATCACTTGCTTCATGATTTGCATTGAATTGTATCCATCTTTTAATATTACACCAGTTTTGCTTAGCCAATTAGTTTAAATTGACTAAGCAATAACTATTTATACATGTTAAATGTAAAGCTTGTATCTGTAATTGCATTTTTTATATTACTGTAACATTGGCAGGCACTTGGATGAAATATGATGTCTTAACGATACAGAATTTAAGAAAGGAGAAAAATCCCACAGATGAACTCTTAACATTGTGGGGTCATCATAATCATACAATAGCAGAATTATTTGTCTTATTATCCAGAATGCAGCACTATCAGTCAATGGTACCATTGTTATCTTTTGTTGATCAGAGATTTCATCGGCTTCTGCATAATGGAGAAGCCAATTTGCAGAATATATCGCGCAAACAATTGGTCAATAAGAATACAAAAGATTTAAAGATTGGCACACAGAATTTTAATCAACGTGTAGTACCACAGCAAAGTGTTAATAAAATTTTAAATCATCCAACGGTACAATTAGGCATAAGCCCAAGCAACTCCAACAATTTGTTGGTAGCTTCACCAGCAGCTGCTGCGGCTTTCTCGCCATCTCCGCAAAATACGGGTAGTAATGAGAAAAAGATTAATGAATCACCACTGCCAAAAGCAGAAACTACTTTGCCACACTCAAGTTATAGTGAACTCGCTATTGCTACTGATGGATGGAATCAGCACAACATATTAGGAAAAGGTGGTTTTGGAACAGTATATAGAGGTATAATATCTGCTTTATTTATTAACATGTAAAAAAGTATCTAATTTAAAAGATTTCTTATTTATGAAATCATTTATGTACATTACAGGCATTTGGAAAAATACTGATGTTGCGATAAAGAAAATCCGACAAAAAGGGGCTGATTCGGATGAAAGTTACATATTACAGCTTCAGCAATCATTGAAAGAAATAAAGATTTTGAATTCTCGTACTCATGAAAATATCTTACCTTTATATGCATACAGTTTCGGCGGTGAAGCACCATGCTTGGTTTATCAGCTGATGAAGAACGGATCTTTAGAAGATAGATTGCTATTAAGACAAAAGACTAAACCGTTAACGTGGATGCAAAGACATGAAATTGCTAAAGGTATAGCACGCGGATTGCAATACTTGCATACCATCGGGGAAAAACCACTCATTCATGGTGATATTAAAAGCGCGAATATTTTGTTGGATAAAAATTTTGAGCCCAGGATTGGCGATTTTGGCTTGGCGCGAGAGGGTCTTGAAAGAGATAGTATGAAGGTAAATAATTATTAGTAAATAAATAAATAAAAATTTAACGTAAATGACATTTAATGCTCAAGTTACTAGAAAACTACAAGATATTTATATATATATATATATATATATATATATATAT
>VBVQ01003579.1:0-18116 GCA_011636635.1 Tetramorium simillimum
AGAGACATATATATGGGTGTGTGTGTGTGTGTGTGTGTGTAATTTAAATAGTTTATGTTACTTTTTTCACAAATTTCTCTTGATATTGATTTTTTGAATCTGTAAGAAAAAATTAAATTTGCTTCATGAGAATCGCTAAATATAAATCAAGTTGTTTCAATGAGTTTATTAATTATAAAATTATATATAGTTTTCTTTATCATTTTGTAATTTGTCGTGCAGAGAATTTTTTATGGTTTTTATAGAGGGTAGATATATCTTGTCGACAATTTCCTAGGCTGACTTGGCCGGAAGCATCGTTCGTTGAGAGGCGAACATCTCGATCCGGCCACTAAATCGTCATAAGCGCATTGCGCGCAATCTCAATCCCCCGTTATAGCACTCTCGCATAGGATTGCCGACTGAAATACGTCGTAAGCGAGCCTGTGTCACCACGGTAGCTTTACATAGTAGTTTTGCGCTCGAGCAGGAAGGATACGGAGAGTGATGGATAGAAGCGCGGCCTCCCGTAGCCAACGGAATCACTTCCGGATAATCCAGTGCACTTGATTGGACGTCCCATTCCGCAGATTGATTGTTATACAAGTAGTGTTATTGAAAGCGTGATGAAAATTTAATGGGAAATGGATCGTCGGAAATATTGGTCTTGCGAGCAAGTGCGACACTCCGTGTCGCGAATTTTCCTTCGCTTTAACTTGCACTAATATTACAAAGTCAGTTACGAAGGGAGGGCTTGCTAAAGATGAAACATGCAACGCTCTCCTAAATAATTTCAATGAAATATGACAAATTGCGCGTTCGTTTCGTAGTTCACGTTTATCTCGAACGAGTCTTCGCTTATTCAAATGTATTAACTCTCTGGCCACTAGAAGGCATCACAGGAAGAGGAAATGTGAATTATTTTATTTACTTGTTCACGATGTGTGCTGTTGTGATTTAAAGGGCGAAAGGTTCATGGAAGCGAAACGATGCGAGGCTATGAAGAAGTGGTGTGAAGCAGGACGAGGCGGACTGGAGCCGAGGATCGAGCCGGTGCACAAGTACGGGCTCTTAAATGGGCTGGGTATAACGGCGTGAGAAATGGTACTGTTTTGACAGTCGTTCGTTATGCCTGGCCATGCCCGTGTCGATATTAATTTCGATATATACCGTAGATATATCCCTCTATTTTCCGTTCCAGATTTTAGTCCTACAGCAACGCTAATGGTTCCGTTAATCATACTTGTACGTGTACGTTCTTTTTTGTCTATCGATAAAAGAATTGAATTTTAGATAATCTGTATATCACTATGAGTTAATTTCAATATTTACTGCTTGATTTTTACATTTCTTTTTACAAATTCTAAATATAAGAAGCTCAAACAACGCCGGACAGTTTAAGCCAGTAATTTATAAATTATCAAAAGAGAGTCAATAAAACGAAAGAAAGGGAGCATATCTCAACAGTACATATCGAATAAAAAGCTATCGAAAAAAGCCGCAACAATAAATCGTAATTATGAATCATAATCACTGCGGCGCCACGACATCGCGTGAATAATAACAAGTAATCGTCGATAAACAAAATCGTGGCTGTAGACGAGAAATAAATGATAAAGCATAAAAACATTCACCAGCCGATGTCGTCCTGCTGATCTGCTCCTGGCTGGTCCTGTCAATCTGCTCCTTCGCCGCCGACGGGAACGCACTTGCCGTCTTCGGAACCGAAAAACACGACTAATTACCGCGCGCGCGTTAATTAGTCGTCACTCGGCACTTTTGTCGCGCGGCACTTGGTGCGCGTAAATAACGCAAACGCGACGATACTTCGTCCGTCAGTCCCGCAGCGCCGCGTCTCGTATATAAAAGTGAAAAACCCGAAAGAAAGCATAACAGAAGCAACCGACGGCGGCGCATAACCGCGTTACGTCGCGCAAACTGACTATGAAACTGAAATCTCGCTTTCGTCGTCACTTTCAATATCATCGATATAACCGCACTTATTTTTACTCTTTCGACGTGTAATTAGCGTGAAAGGAATAATCCGATAAAAACGATCTCGCTTCCGACGGCACGGAAGTGACGCGACGGCGCGGCGCGACGGTTAATGGCGGACGCGCGCACCCGCGACTGCGGGCGCTAAGCCGGCGCCGTACGATACGCACACTTCTCGTCGTTCACACTCCCGACACTTGTTTGCAAATTTCACATTTGAAAATCTTAGGGCGGAAAGTGTGAAAGTGAGGAACCGCGCGATCCCGTTTCGACATGGAACGGGACGAAGCGACGCGACGCGACGCGTGCCGACGGGGAAGCAACACGATCGGCGATGTTGAATTACTACAATAATGACTCGATGCGTCGTTATCTTTACACATTATATGTAACTATTTCACTTGTGTAACTGCGTCGCGACGGTCGAAAGAACGATCGTGCGCCCCTAATTAGTGCGCCACGACATCCCCGTCGGCGCCCGATTCTTTACTGTTCTCGTTCTCGCGAGATGGTGAGGAGGTGACTTGTCTCGGAATCGGCTCGCGTCTCGAGGCTCGGCTACGCGAATTAAAATATACAATTCCTGGAAACTACCCGCTCGCCCGTGCGGCAGGTGACGATCCACGCGGCAGGAAAAAAACTTGGCCTTTCGACCAAATCTGTTTCTTTTAACTGTCTCCTGTTTTTCTCGCCATGTAACGCGGATATTTCATAAATATCTACTCATAATATTCAATAATGTAGAAGGAAAGTTATTTTATATTGAAATTATTTTATTCCAGATAAGTTGATCATAATACATTGACAATATCTGTTTATAATGAAATGCGAGGTCAAACGCGAGCTTAAACGCGTGTAAGCCTAGATTTAACGCACCTATCTCGCATTGAATCGATCCATTGGAAATGTATTGATGTATTGTATATGACTATTGATTATACGGTTGCAACAAAGGCTGCAAATGATTTGTGTCGATCATATATAAATCTGAAATAACTTTTGACCGACAAGTTTTTATTAAAGGCTTTGTACTTTAGAGATAATTAAGATATAATATATCACGCAATTTTTTTCCTATTTAACATTTCATTAAAAATTGATACATAAGCCATGAAATAAGTTACAGTTGTATTTGCGATCCGCGTTAGATTTGTCTCAAGAAATATCTCAATGTCTTTTCTTCATAATCAAAAATAGAAAAATTGTCTTTCTCATTAAGACAATTAAATAATGATTTTGTGTGCTTTGTCTGAAAAATCGACTTTGCGAAAATGTAGATGTGCAGTTTGCTTTTTTGCGGAAGAACGAAACATTACGATTGATGCTTCTAATTTAGCCAAACCGAACGGTAAATTTGCAGTAGACGTGCGCGTAGATTTCGCTGACTGTATCAGGGACGCGAAAGTCGTTTTTGCGAGTACAATTATTGAAATATAATAGCATCACGATGAAACGCAACGGCCACCATTTGCGTTTGCTGACTACCAGTCTAAGTGCATCCGCCATTATACACGTCAGGAGTAAATGCTTTATGCATTAACGACGAGACCGAACATGCACATGAGGCTACATCCCCGAATACACGGAACGGATTCAATCTTGCAATTACATTTACAAATTAGTATTCGTGTATCGCCGATATCTTGTCTAAAATGTACTAGATAAATGTAAATTTGCAAAAGGAACTATCTCATCTTTATAATAATCATAAGAAAATAATTACAAATGTGTCTCTGTGATTTTGATTTATAGATTGACACGAATAACGATTTGAATCGTTTTCTTTTTCAAATAAAAAGAAGTCTTATATTTGTACCGACACACGAACCCCGAATGATTGTTATGATATTTTTATACAATAATAAATTTAGAAAGAGCATACGTAATCTTGCAGGCGACTTTTATTTGAATATCAAAAGTGAGACGATGCCTTTGCGTCGCGCGGCCTCGGGTGGTGGTGGTTTCGTACAAAGTCTTTGCACATACAGCGACAAGTTAGCGAAAAAGTTGGCTTGCTCGTTTGAATGCAACGCGATATACCGAAGCGAAGCGCGCAATGTTCGCGGAGTATGTACGCGCTTGTTATAAATGCGCGCTTTACGAGGCACTCGGAGCAATTACAGTCTCCGCCGTGTCAGCGAGTTTTATCGTACTGGCTCCGAATTTATGGGTCTCTGCCTCATCCGCCGTCGGAATATTTTTAGCTTCATCGGTTTACGAACGACTTAACAGCCCTACATACATACAGTTCTGCCTAACTCTTTCCTTTCTGCAGCTTTACGCATGGGTTAGACATGCATAAAAACTGTGAAAAAAGCTCTCTCCCTTAGCTTCTAATTATATATATAAAATGCGAACGGACATGATGAATATAAATAAAAAGCTATAGGAGCTTTTCATTAACGAAACAAGTTCTTCTCAAAAACTCTTGGAAATGTAAAGAAAATACCTGCTTTATCTTCAGATTGTATTATACAGATTTGTAAAAGTTTCTTTTCCATGTACCTTCATTAACACAATTTGTATATGTATATGTTGTGTTAAAATTATAAGAACCTAAATTCTATTTTTAATGGCTTATATTTTCATTGCTCTAATAAATAATTCATGTATTTTCCCCTTTTTATTATTTAATTTTTAATGATAAAATGTATTCGGTATCACAAAGATAATTTTGTGAATGCTTTTAGCATTGTGAATTCTTTTAGTTTTAAAGGTTTCATATATAACAAAACAGAGTAATGGAAAAAAAATAAATAACAGAGAAAAAATATGTTATTAATCTATTAACGAATTCGATTAGAGGCACTTTAGTGCGTATTCAATGCACACTGGTGCATACTGTGTACTGTCGTATACAAATTAATATAAAGATATAAATATATAAACCGGTTAAAACGCAAAATCCTTAATTTTATTGTACTGTTTGGAAAAACATGTACTTTATCATTTGAAATGGTTGCATTTCACTTTACACTCGGATTAGATCAGTGGACAATGGCTTCAGTATGCACCACTACGCACTAGTGCGTCCAATCGAATTTGCTATATGAAACAAATAGAGATTTAAACTCTGCAAACGTTATGTACAGGGTGAACCAGTGAATTAAAAAATGTCATGAAGTCAAACGGTTTTTATTCAGCCAACTTTTCTAGACATAAATATTAAGTTTATTATACCGATTGTATACGACTGTATTAATAAATTTTGAGTTATATTTATATCTGAAATTCTTTTCATTTCACTTGAATATGTCAGGATATTGTAGAAGACTAGCAGATATGATGACTGTGTAAATAATCTATGTTATTAGTGACAGAAATTCATACGCGTTTGCAAATATGCGTGCCTCAATACGCGCGCGCGTACGAAAATCACCAGATACATATGTCACAGATACATATGTCACAGGTATAGATACGTATCGCGAATTCCTGAAATGTTTAACGCGCCTGCGGGTAATGATATCAAAGTGCAGGCCAAAATGCATGGCGCGATGCGGACGAGTTTTGAATGCATTTCAACGGGCCGAATTCCGTTGGGCGCGGTCGCTCTCATGAGGCTAATTTCGTTTTCAACCTGTTAAGCATGTAATTGAATACGTGCGACTCTCGAAATACCTTTCATAGCATGATCGAACATTATAGACTCGAAGTATTTCTTATAATGAAATTATGCGTGAAATAAGGGTCATGTTTAATCGCAAAATATTTTCTCATCATGAGACCAATGACGAGCATAATAAAATTATTCGGCTCAATTATAAGTAATCTGCACGTTTATCCAATGTTCTTATGTTATATGAAACAACAAAAGAGCACCGGTGAAGAGAAAATACCCTTTTTGCATACCCTTTTACACAATTTTCGCCAAGATTTGAAAGTTATTATACGTAATTTTTTTTAATTGTTTTGCTTCCTATGACTACTAGAGTCACTGATATCTTAGACTTTAGTATTTTATTTTTAATAAAAAATGGTATAAATTTTTAAAATTTTTATTTAAAAAGTATGCATGTAAAAGTCTACATAATGTGTACGAGGCATTATTTTTTCAGAACTGATGTAACATCAATAACTAAATGTTTGTAAATAACATCCTTATTTAAACACTGCTTAATCACTACATTTTTATTTCGCAATTGTAAAACAATAAAAAATAATCAATATAGAATTTAAATTATATAATGATATTTTACATTCCTAAAAGTTCTATCGATAAGACAACATTAAGTAAATTTGTAACAAGTATTATTATCAATAACATGAATCGGACAACTTTAAATGAGACTGCTATTACTTTCGCTAGTACAATGAGAATTTTTCTGAAAAATATTTTTATATGTATTAAGTTGGAAACTCTTCATAGAGATCGACTAACTAAAATAATATTAGCTAATAGATTCATACGTGCAAAATACAAGTCTATAGGTAAAACTCGATTATGTTATTTTATTGTGTGCTTAATTATAAACTAAAAGAAATTAAGTATCTTTGATTAACAATTTTATTTAAATTCTAAAAAATAATAGTAAAATCATGTTATTTGCCTTTTTACTATTTAATGAAACATATAAAGTATCGCGGAAAACGGAAGATTTATCTTTGAAATAAAGCTTTTATACACAAGATCGTACTTTATGCGTATATCGCAGCATATATGTTGCAATATTTTGGCTATTTTGACCGACGCGTATATGAACGTTCATAATATTCTGGTCGTACGATATGCACTAAATCGCCCAAGAGAGGACATTAATGTCCACCTCTATACGAGACACGTATAACGGCAGCCAGAATACATAACGCTTGTTTGCGTCTACACTTTAATTACTTAAGGATTCAATTAAATAAAAAAGCATTTGGAACACAGTTTCTTCAAACAAAAGCTTAAAAAATATGATTAAAAAGACATACCTAGAAACAATTACATTAAGTGCAATGTAAAATTTCACAATATATTTTCTTCTGTTTATAACAATCATAAGGTTATATAGTGGGTGTTAAACAATTAAATTCAATACACTTTATTAAAAACGTATGTTTGCAATCAATGCTTTTAGTGAGTTAATAATAATCCGCTACATATGAAGAATCATGTGTCTTTAACTAAATCGTGAATTATAGACCGTATCATATTTCAACCGAAATCCGGTTTAATCAAATATACAATGGAAAATTGCAAGACGCTAGTGAGTCATTTTGCACTTTATAACTTCTTCAACAATAAAGTGTTCACTCGCTGTACCGAGGAACGAACGAAAACTTAGCAGCTTATCAACTTGGTGCATGAAGGGCCTTCATTTTTTTTTTATTTTATTACAAAATATACGAGACTCTAAACTATTTATCTCTTGGGTATCATAATATTCTGCCAACATGCGCTACAGAATTTGGTTATACTTGATCCAACATATTTTGTAAGAGCTTTATAGAAGATATTCATTCATAACAAAATAAATAATATTATAAATAAAAATAAGTAATATATATAATATTCTTTTAGATAAAAATAGATTTAAAAGCAATTTCAAAAATAGAACGTCTGAAAAAATTGCAGTATTCGTGCAAGTATCGAGTTCAACATTTTAGAATTAAGTTTTAATATTTTTAGCTATAAGTTAACATTTTTACCGAAAATATTAACATTCTGAATTATAATTCTTTTAGTGCTATTAAAAGTTTATAATAATAAAGATACAATACTATATCATTTGCTAAATTTCTATATTAAATACTAAAATTATTAAATACATATATATGCGAAATATTATACATACGGAAGTATGTACACTGTACTCTTTAAAAACCTAAGATTCTGTCAATCAAACTTTTTCACGCTAGCTGTACATAATGAAATATTTCATATCATCATCAGCAAGAGAATTCGTTTAATTAAATAAGTACTAAAATAACAGGTACAGACCTTCTTCTTTTCAATGTATAATCCGACAACAAAATTAAATTTTCCTTCTCGTACAATCAACGAAATCCTATATGACATCCGGTTGACAAAAAGTAATAATAATAGATTAACTTTCATAAATATCTTTTCAATCAAAATGAGGTCGATTTTACTCTTCAAATAGATATGTCAGATTTATTGTGTGATAATAGTATATTCGGTAAAATTAATTTAAAATACAGGAAACAAAATATGCGATAATTTATTCTGTAATATATTCTATCGAATATTTCGTGGCAACGATGAATAGGCTGGCACGCGGCAATGCAGTCGACGTGCAGCATAATATTATATACACAAAGTTACTATATTCTGCCACTCGCAAGATTTCAACAGACAAGCAGGAGCCGCACTGTATGTCGTTGTGTTATTTTCCATTGAGCAATTAACGATAATCGGCTAGCATGACTAATTAATTTCTACGATTGCAAATTATTAAGTATAGACGACTATTTATCGAAGCAGATATTTCGTGCGATTTACTTGTCTGAAGCAGAAATCGGAAGAACTGAGAAATTTTAATTATTATACATAATATTCACGGGCAAATAGTATTTCTTGAACTGTGCTTGAATTCGATTATATCTCGTATCGCGCCTCGCCGATTAAGAGATAATTTGTTTTACATTATTGCGTATCGATTGAGAACACGAAGTGAGAACACAACTTATTCAGCTGAGTAAAATTCAAATAAAGGAAAATCCATGATCTCGATGAAAAATGAAGAGTTCAGAGTGAACTCAATCAATGTTTCTCATCATTAATCAATATCTCGTAAATTAATCAACGAAAATAATTTGTCATGATTTGTTCGAAGCGAGTTAGAGTCTTAGCTTTCCAACATGACCAGGATCAATACGCTACGATTTTTTTAAGCAAAGATATAATATTGACGATTATATCGATCCAGAGCCAGACCAAGTAGTCGACCATGCGTGCGCGTATATTTTCCCTCAGCGACGGCATATCATATTTCAAAGCACTTGTACACATGTTTTCATACCTTTTTTTGGTCACCTGTCACCTGAGGTGTGAACTTACAAGCAAAAACTACCGCGCGGCGTTCTTTCGTGTATGGTGAGCACGTGCCGAATTTTTAAAATGTTCCAACTTTACAGAAAATAGATGTGTACAAATACCAAAAAATATGAAACAATTTCATTTAATATAAAAAAGTCAGTAATAGATTTAAAAAAAAGTTTCAATTCAATTTTCATATTAAAAAAACTATTGTCATTTCTTCTCTGATGTGTAAAATAAAAATGTATATTAAATAAGTGAAGATTCGCTGTTAAGCCAACGAATATTTAGCTATCAATTAGCATCTTGCTCAGAGAAAAAAGAAACGGAAAATTGATACAGCATGTTATCTATCCTGCCATTGTACAAATGTGTGACACGCGTGAAACGCCCACAATACAGTCCAACATATGTAGAGAAAAAGAAAAGCGCCGCCAGTTAAAATGATGGCGGTCGGATTGATAACCATTATTGATTGCGCGCGGTTTTCATGGACCCCGTTCTAAATGGTCCTCTGTTTTTCTTTTATCATCGTGATACGCGCGCACACCTCCCAAGCTGAACCAACGCGCGATCGACTGTACATTTAGAAAGAAATAAAAAAGACTAAGTGTATAGCCATATACAAATTATCTTCCGGAGCGTAAGTTATAGCGGTTCAGCGAGCTGTTCGACTTTTACGAAATAGACTACGCTGCGCAGATTATGTGCGTATATTTCACGGAGGCTTTGTTTCACTTCCGTAAATTATTTTTTAATCTATACATCGATCCGTGATAAAATTATCTCCCGCGCTAATAAGAGTCGCGCTAATAATTTCCGCAAAAATCATAGAAGAAAAATATCGTCGCACTCTTGAACCTTGCACGTTGTACTCCGTGGTGTCTCGACTTTAAAAGTTTTTGCTAAGAAAGCGGATCGTAACACGAAACTTTCAAAATTCCACCAATGTGTTATAAACGTTTCACTCTCATTCTCATAAGTTTTCTTAGTTCTTTACTTTATCTGTAATCAAAGCGTTTTTTTCTACGCTTTATTCTTTACGCTTGAAATAAAACATACAGTAATACATTTAAGAAAGTCATACTGCAATCTAATAGAAATTTTAAAAGACAAAAAATATCTAATATTTTATTAATTGGTACTTATTATTGAATTTAAACATTAACTTGTACAAAAATATTTAATTTCCCTAATTACATTTTTTGTATTTTTAGTTAGATTTTGTTTTCTTTTAAAATTAATCTTGTATTATATCCTTAGCAAATTTATGTCTCTTATGTAAAATGATATGCCTCTTATTCTGATTTTCAAATTTTGATTATGAAAAATCATATACTTCCATATTTAAAAAAATAAATAAAAATTACAACATGGGTATTTTTGCATTTAATTTCATAATGTGTGTACAGTAAGTAAAGGATATCACACAAAGGATACACGAGTTATGGATATTTTGAAAAATATCGAAGTTATCGAAAGAAAGTCGGGAGAACAGCAAGCTGAGTTAGATGCGGTGGCTAGTGGCTGGTGGCAATCGGACAGCACAAACCGGCGGATAACATACGAGGTCGAAAAATTCGCGGAAAGTTATCCACTTTCTTATACTCTTATTTGCGCTCTATTCGGTCGTCGTACATGATATAATTTATGAATTTAATATTCGCGCTTCTTTTTCACTGATTTCTGTTGCCAAGTGTAACAGTTCCAACCGACATGTCTGCGTTCTGTCTTTAAATTTGAGGAATAAAATATTTAGAAATTCTATGGATCTTTAAAATTTTCCAAAGTTTTGACGGATTAAAAAGAATTTATTAACAAAACACAAATACATTTATCTTTTCAATATTAAATAATTAGGAAGGATTGCCGCCTCTGCGAAGTATCTCACAACAAAAGCTTTTGATCACTTTTTTGAAAATTATTGTTGGCCAGTTTTCGTCCATTCCAGTCGATTACCGTCCTTTGCGCGACAGAATTTCGGTACTTTAGCGAGGCTTAATCTTCCGTGACATGCTGACTTGGGCTCATTGGGAACTTACCTGGTGTCTCGAGGGTACGCTCGCATCTTTTGCCTCGCCAGACAAGCCTAGCGATAACAAGAGGGACGAGGGATACCACTGTGCCGCCATTGCCAACCCATTCTCCAGGGTGCCATTGTCTGGGAAACCCTTCGAACCGATAAACCATCCGAGAACGGATACGAGCCAGGAACTTTTCACCGCTTTGCCAGAAAACGCGTGCAATTCTGCGAGATACTGTCAATTAACGTTACAATGTCAGGGAATCGATAACAGAACGTTATTATTAAAAGTTCCAAAAGCTCGATACTGCATTTTTAACGTGCGTCACCGCGTTCGTAAAATTCCACCGTCGGAATCTAAGCGTCGGATCCTTCATATGCTATAAAATGAATGAATGTTCCAATATGAAAATATATAGAGTTAAGTAATGAAACGCGCGGTTCTGCGAGAAATATGTTGTTCTCTCTGCGTGTCGCTTCCCATACTCTTCCATACGAGTGCTCCCACTCGAGGACAAACTAAATTAAAACATTTCCGTTGTTGCTTCCTATGGAGATGAAATGATAAACAAACGCCAACGGTTTGCTGTGAGAACGAAATAAAATAAAATAACTGTTATTTGATTCGCGCGTCTAGAGGTTCGCCGAGACCTCGCGGTGTCGGTTCTCTTGTTCCGATTTTTATTGCTTGTATACCCATGCCAATAATGATAAATGTATGCACATGCGAGACACCTCTCATTGTTTGCGGTGCTTTAATTTCCCGGATGTCAGCTTCTCTCCTTTCATTTTATTCGTGATTTTTAACGGCGGAGTTTTAAACGCGAATTAAATGTTTGTTTGCAAGGCAATTTTGCAGCAAGATGCGTGTAGACTTGAAAATTCCAACATTATCCATAAATTAGAAACGATATTTTTAGTTCACTCCAGTTAATTTGATAAGTGACATAACTATCTATCGGGAATATGTCTCTTGATAGATAATAGAATAACGCGATAAGAATAATAAAGCATGTCTGTCACATTCTATATTATTATTGATTAATGCTACGAACGGAGTAAGTGCAAGTAGCAATTAGAATTCACTTATCGAAATGAATGTTCTTCATATTGTAACTATCTTTTTAATCTTTTTAATAATTATTTATAGTAATCTCACTTATCGATTAATCAATATCCAACTCATTTCTATATTTCATTTTTATGTTCCGTTGAAGAGAGATTTGCAAACTTAATCAAGAAAAAATAAGCAACATGTTTGCTTCTAAATGAAATTATTATTAAGCAATTCTTATATTATACGTATATAGATACAAGTCATAACCAGTAAATACATAATTAAGCAACAATTACAATAGTTACAATAATTCTACAGATTTTTACTTTTTATATGAAACTTTTCGTGATGGAGAGAAAAGAATCAACGTATCGCATTTAAATCTCCATTAGATGTACACGCTAGAAGCGTTTTTCCACTCTCGTCCGATTAGACGAGAACAATCTCATCAGAGTCACTCGTCGGATCGAAAGGGCCATTTCCAAGCTCGATCTATGTGGCATTGCTCGTAATGTGTTTCAGAGAAGTGAGTCATGAAAAAAAAGGTGAACTCCGACAGCCGTGTGTGCAAAATATCTGCGAGAAAAGGACAATCAATCTGACGGAGAAGACGCGCGGGACGGAAGTGAAGAGAGAAAGAGACATGAGAAAACGTCGAAACGATGCACGAACGAGAACACGTGCTTCGCACGGTTTGTGAGCGACCGCAATCGCTAGTGAACAACGGCAACGGTAAATTGGTTTAGCCAACCTAGAATCATTAAATATTGAGCTGGACACAATTAAAATTAGCGGATAAACCATGGTAGCTTTCATTTTTAATTTGTAATTTAATAATTAGCTTAATATAATATGACTTTTATATCGTAATTTTTCGAAGAATTCAGCGTTTAATTACGAGAATTTAGTATAACAAATTTAATACATTATGTAGCGTATTAAATATAACGCGTTTAACTACTTTAATCTTTTTAATTCGACATTTTTGTTGCAAAAACATTCATGTAGCAGTATTATAATAAATGTTTTATAAGTTACAAAAATAAAAAAATTTGTAATTATTATTATTATTATTATTATTATTATCATCCGTTCGTAGTATTACCTCGTTTTACTGTATTTTTCTGAATTGTCCTTCGTTTAGTATTGGTTTAGTATTGGTCTTTAGTTTTTTAATTATGTAGATAACAATGGAGTGAACCAACCAGAGGACTCAATGATTTTACAGTGGGCTATAGTCCATCTTGATTCACTCTTAATGCCATTTTGCCGTGGAGAAACAGGAAATCCAATTTCATCCAACCTCGGTTAGTCCAAGGCAGCGTTTGCATCGGTCTTAATAGGAGCGGGGGCTATCGCGAACGCGGCTTGCATTGCGCCTTTCGCGACGGCATAGCTCGAGGATAAACCGAGCGCGAATGTAAACCTGGACTGGATTCGTTTGAAGTCGGCGAATACTGGCGTGGCGAATTAACGTTAACGTCCAATCCGCCGAAGAGACTCGTCGGCATTTTCGCCATCGCATTTACGTTCGCATCCGACTGACAAGAAACACTACAAAATGAAATGACGAGTAACGAGATTAAACTTTATCGCAATGGCGACGGCGATAGTTCTGCATTGCAAAGACAATGCGAATATCACCAATAATAGAATATAATAGATCTGTTGATGAATGAATAGTGCACTTTTTCCAAGACGACGTCTCAAAACTTGCGTATCTTATTTGCATTTAATTTCTTATTTTATCATCACTTATATGTATACTTCATATTCGCACTTTCTCAGACTCTCTCCTATAGTAAAAATTATTTATTATTACTAAAAATGAGTTCTAATATGAATAATAATCAAATAAATATTTAAGCCTAATTTCATTGAACTTATAGTAATATTACTTATAATAATTAAAAAGACATTTTACATAATTAGCTTACAACAAAATTTAATTATTAAAGAATATACATAAAAAATGAGTGACAATACATACCCACTATTTCTTAATAATTAATAATAAAAAGTAATAGATAAAAATTGAACAGTTTGATAATATATAGAGGAAAGTCGCCAATACTGGCACAGGCTCCATAAACCGGCACCTCCCTATTTTTCTGAAATTAAACAATACATTGTATGAATTATACCGATAAAAATATAGTCCGTATAGATATTTAAAGAAATAGAAACCCCTAGTTTATACGTTCGTGGTTTTTTTTCAAAATTGGCAACTTTTACCTCACTTATTGTATATATAACCTTAAATACGTATTGCAGTTTTCGAGCCCAATTTCTCAGACACTCTTTTTGACATGTGTTGCGAAAATATTAATTATGTACGAAATACGAAATAGCATTATAATGACTACTATACCATTTGATAGAAGACACTTTCTAGTTTGTATTTCTGCTATCAAACTTTTATTTTTAGCTTTTGTTTAAGAAATATTGTTAAAAAACAAACTGGTGTGCCAGTATTGGTGACTTTTCTCTACTTTTTTTATGATATTTTTATATGTACTGCGTATTTATTACATAACAAAAATGTTTCTACCGTTCCTCAAGGAGTCACCGATAAGATAATATAGGTACTGCGCACGAGGCATCTAACATTATTGTTATTATCAATGGCAGGTGAAAATGTTTAATACTAAGTTGCAGTTCTTAAATATCGATATAATGGACATTAACATGAAATTATTTCTATTTATATATCTGCAGTAAGTTCTTATATACTCTTGAGTGAATACTGTTTAATGTTGTACTGGCTATACCGCATTCTGACATATTGTATATCTGGTTGAATTTCACCAGTCATTTTATTGTGCGTGCTAGTGATTACATTTGTTACACTAAAAATGACGTATTCATTATTTATCATATTACTTCTAACAATTGCAAATGTAAGCTTCGGTATTAAACTGATAGAGGAACATAAATGGACACATCTCGATTATCGGTGGATATCTCCGGCACATAAGCAGAACGCGATAGATTCTGGCGATTATAACGCTAGCGTTTGCATTTTATTAGATGTAGATATGTCATCAGGTAGGCTAATACTATTCAAAGAAATGACATTAATTTTATGTAAAATATAAATATCTTTATATATTGTATACATATGTACATAAAGTTTATTAATATACACATGTAATATTTAACATCATTGTATTCTATGATTAATTACATTTGTACGTTGCCAATGCAACAGATAATACAAATATGATCGGTATATTTTCAATAAATACATATTTTAACTGCGCGCAAGATCTTTACAATATCACTTCTTGTAGATGGCAGAACATTTGTTACTGTGATGAGTAACGAAGGAGTACCAGCTACTCTGGCGACAGTGTGTAAAAAAAGAGGACTTTTGAAACCGTATCCAAATTGGTCATGGTATAATAATAATAATAATTGTGGTTGTCGCTGTACTATTATATCTGTATACCGAGTATACGTGAGTATTAGTATCTTTTTTAGCAATATATAACTACAGTATATAAATAATTAATATACTATTATTATATTTTGTATATTATTCTGTATATCTATTCTTGCGTTAGATTAAATGCAATTATCTCTTCGTTCTGGACAATGGTGTACGTGGGGAAACTGTAGTTTGTCCTCCGAAACTATTGATCTTTAATTTACAAAATGATGAGCTCGTTAAGTATATTAAAATTCCATCTGACGTCGCTACCAACAAAAATAACACTGGATTGCTTGTGACAGTAGCTGTTCATGTTCAAAATTGCAGTTACATTAATTATGTAACCGTTAGTATCTTTCTCAAATTTATAAGTTTATAGTCATAACATTACATGCTTTCTTTTTCATTCTATATTTTATACATATAAATGATTAATATATACATTAATACAGTAATACATACAGTTAATAAACTACAATCTGTGATTTAAGTCGAGATGTACATAACTGTTACTACATATTAATTAAATAACAGATTAATATATAAATATGAATATATACAGGTGTTTATGGCTGACGTTGACGGTCGCGGTTTGGTGATATACAACAATTATTTAAATACATTTTGCAGAATTGAATCTGATTTCATGCAACCAACAGATTCCAATTTCACTATAGATAATCAGAGTTTTTATTTGGCTGACGGTATTCTCGGTTTAACAACGATTGGTACATGTAAGTATTCAATTTCTGCCGTAAAGATTATTTAAATTGTTTATGTAAGCTTATTACTTCACATAAGTAAATGTTAAGAAAGTCCTGTTTTAATTTAATATTTGCGTCATATTACTATTAATTATTTTATTTATTTTAATGTTAATAGTTATTTATATTTATTCTTTCTAACTAATAAAAACGTATAAAGCAAAAGTTTTTCTGTAAATAATTAATGCCATTCGCTAATCTTTGCGATTGTTAATATCTCTGTTTTACAAATTACAAATGTTTTAGATTTATACCATACTTCTTTAGCGGGACACGAGATATTCAGGATAGATATGAGAAATTTAGAATATATGCCTTCTTATTTGGAATATGCAAAATGTTCAAATCTAACCACAAGCGAGGCTAATAGGTTAACTGAATCGGTGGGTATCTTATCTGGCCAATCAGGACCAATAGCATCCGCACATCATGTAATATTTTTTAGCAACCTCCCGAAAACGGCTATTCTATGCGCGGATGCTACGAAAAAATTCGACTCTAATAATTCAGTAAGATTTTTCAATATAATTGTTCTTTGTACATTATTCGATAACAAATATTTTTAATGTTCTATATTCATACTCTATTAATATTATTACATTTATTAATAATGATTAGTGACATGATTTAAATTATTGTAAAATAAAATTTTTTTTTTTTAAGGAAATTATCGCACAAAGTCCCGAACAATTGAAATTTATGAGTGGGCTAAAAGTTTCAAGTTGTGGAAGATACCTACTAGTCGCATCAGACAATCTTCAGCGTGTTCTGACTAATACATTAAACTTAAACGAGATAAACTTCCGCATTTTCGTGATAAGTATGAATCGAATATATAAGGAGACAAAATGTCTTGCTTCTCTCTATGGTCACATGCCTTGATATCTTAATTCTTAAACCTTAATATTCTATTTTTACTAAAAAATAGAATGATCTTTCTCAAAAGGTTTTTGATTAAAAGTATAAATATAAAAAAAGTATTTTATGTACAACGGATAATTTTATTTCAGAATTGATACATCAATACATTGATAACTAAAATTTATATTTATATAATATATTTATATAAAACAATAGCCTCATTTAAACTGCTTACTCTACGCACTGTACTCTTATTTTACAATTATAAAACAAAAAACAATGTAAATTAAAAATGAATTACATAAAGAAAACGGAATTTTCCATTCCTAAAAGCCCCATTGATAAGATAACATTCTGCGCACCTGTAACAAGTGTCATTATCAATAACAAGAATCGATTTTAAACGAGACCGCGCTATTGTTTATCGCCGGGATAATGAGAGTTTTCCTGAAAAGTATTTTCATATGTATTAAGTGGAAACTTTTTTCGTAGATATCGGCTAATATAATGCGAGCTATCATTAGTAGATTCTTACTTACGAAATACGTATCTATTGGTAGAGCGCAGTTACATTATTTTATTGTGTGCAATATCAACTATCCGTTACTCTGAAAATGAGGTATCCTCTATTAGTTATATTATTTCTGACGACCGCAACTGTAATCTTTGGTGTTAATCTGGAGTTAGTATACGATTGGAAATATATTGATTTTCTTTGGGACAATGACAACCAGAGAGAGGAGGCGATTAGTTCTGGCAAATATGACCCTGAAAAATGTGTTTTATACGACGTAGATACGACACCAGGTAAGCTGATTCTATTTGAACAATTAGCTAATTGAATTTTACTGTATATAATTTTATATTAAAATAAAAATATAATTTTACATTAGTTTTATATTAAAATGTGAATATCTGTACGTTAGTAAACGCAATTTATTAACGTAGAGTTCAGTGTTATTATGATTAACGTTCCATTAAATATATTTTGATGTTAGAGTAGGTAGAAGAATAAATAT